>WNGS01158603.1:13030-34624 GCA_020271785.1 Procambarus virginalis
CAGTAGGTGCTTCTACGACTCACTAGCACACAGTAGGGGCTTCTACGACTCACTAGCACACAGTAGGTGCTTCTACGACACACTAGCACACAGTAGGTGCTTCTACGACTCACTAGCACACAGTAGGTGCTTCTACGACTCCCTGGCACACAGTAGGTGCTTCTACGACTCACTAGCACACAGTAGGGGCTTCTACGACTCACTAGCACACAGTAGGGGCTTCTACGACTCCCTGGCACACAGTAGGTGCTTCTACGACACACTAGCACACAGTAGGTGCTTCTACGACTCACTAGCACACAGTAGGGGCTTCTACGACTCCCTGGCACACAGTAGGTGCTTCTACGACTCACTAGCACACAGTAGGGGCTTCTACGACTCACTAGCACACAGTAGGTGCTTCTACGACACACTAGCACACAGTAGGTGCTTCTACGACTCACTACCACACAGTAGGACGCAAAACAAGCGGGTTATTTTACGAGCTATCAACAAACTTCAGACGAGCCTAGCCACATGAAAATGCAATAGAGAGAACTATAGAGGAAGGACAGATATAGCCTAACCTGCTCTATCTATTTGCGATGCATTTAATTACCTCAACACTTGAATGAGATATTTAAAGTATTACCCAGAATGCTTCTTCCTTCACTAATAATGACGAATAGTTATATTGTGGGAGTTGTGATGTGCTCGGTACTGCCCAATGTGTTCACTCAGTTCAAGGACAGACCACTGCTCACCTCTCCTCAAGCACAGTGGTCTACGTCCACCGCCCACACCCGAAGGTCCCGGGTTCATTCCATGTGGTAGGTCATAAGCGATTGGACAACGTTCCCTTTCACCTCCTGCTTCTGCACTGAGTAGTATATACATATCCTGGAGTAAGGGAGCTGTGATGGGTGGCATCCTTGGGAAGGTCAGTAACTAGTTCAGCAGGACCTCACCTTGTGTTGGGGAGTTCTAGTGTTGGAGGAGTGTTAGTGTTGGGGAGTTCTAGTGTTGGGGAGTGTTAGTGTTGGAGGAGTGTTAGTGTTGGGGAGTGTTAGTGTTGGAGGAGTGTTAGTGTTGGGGAGTGTTAGTGTTGGGGGAGTGTTAGTGTTGGAGAAGTGTTAGTGTTGGGGGGTGTTAGTGTTGGAGAAGTGTTAGTGTTGGGNAAAGTCTTTACAATAGAACAAGGAGAAATCACGGCGCTAGGAGAGGTGACAGCAAACCAGGCGACCTTGGAAAGGTTCGAAATTACAAGAGATGAGGTCAAGAAGCACCTATTGGAGCTGGACATGAGAAAAGCTGTTGGGCCGGACGGAATCTCACCATGGGTATTGAAAGAGTGTGCAGGAGCACTTTGCTTGCCACTCTCCATACTGTATAGTAGGTCACTGGAAACGGGAGACCTACCAGAAATATGGAAGACGGCTAATGAAGTCCCAATATACAAAAAGGGTGACAGACAAGAGGTACTGAACTACAGGCCAGTGTCCTTGACTTGTGTACCATGCAAGGTGATGGAAAGGATTGTGAGAAAAACCTAGTAACACATCTGGAGAGAAGAGACTTCGTGACAACCCATCAACATGGGTTCAGGGAGGGTAAATCTTGCCTTACAGGCTTAATAGAATTCTACGATCAGGTGACAAAGATTAAACAAGAAAGAGAAGGATGGGCGGGCTGCATTTTTTTGGACTGTCGGAAAGCCTTTGACACAGTACCCCATAAAAGGCTGATGCATAAGCTGGAGAAACAGGCAGGAATAACTGGTAGGGCGCTCCAGTGGATAAGGGAGTACCTAAGCAATAGGAAGCAGAGAGTTACAGTGAGGGGTGAGACCTCAGATTGGCGTGAAGTCACCAGTGGAGTCCCACAGGGCTCTGTACTAGGACCTATTCTGTTTCTGATATACGTAAATGATCTCCCAGAGGGTATAGACTCATTCCTCTCAATGTTTGCTGACGATGCCAAAATTTTGAGAAGGATTAAAACAGAGGAGGACAGCTTGAGGCTTCAAGAAGACCTGGACAAGCTGCAGGAATGGTCGAACAAATGGTTGTTAGAGTTTAACACAAGCAAATGTAATGTAATGAAGATAAGGGTAGGAAGCAGGAGACCAGATACAAGGTATCATTTGAGATGAAATACTTCAGGAGTCAGAGAGAGAGAGGAAGACCTGGGGGCTGATATCACGCCAGACCTGTCTTCTGAAGCTCATATCAAGAGGATAACATCAGCGGCATATGCCAGGTTGGCTAACATAAGAACGGCCTTTAGAAACTTGTATAAGGAATCTTTCAGAACATTATATACCACATATGTCAGACCAATCCTGGAGTATGCGGCTCCAGCATGGAGTCCATATCTAGTCAATCATAAGACTAAACTGGAAAAGGTTCAAAGGTTTGCCACCAGACTAGTCCCAGAGCTGAGAGGTATGAGCTACGAGGAGAGACTACGGGAATTAAACCTCACTTCGTTGGAAGACAGAAGAGTTAGGGGGGACATGATCACCACATTCAAGATTCTGAAGGGAATTGATAGGGTAGATAAAAACAGGCTATTTAACACAAGGGGCACACGCACTAGGGGACACAGGTGGAAACTGAGTGCCCAAATGAGCCACAGAGATATTAGAAAGAACTTTTTTAGTGTCAGAGTGGTTGACAAATGGAATGCATTAGGAAGTGATGTGGTGGAGGCTGACTCCATACACAGTTTCAAGTGTAGATATGATAGAGCCCATTAGGCTCAGGAATATGTACACCTGTTGATTGACGGTTGAGAGGCGGGACCAAAGAGCTAGAGCTCAACCCCCGCAAACACAACTAGGTGAGTACTAGGTGAGTACACACACACACACCTTTAATCTACATGTTTAATATCATGAAATTCCCTCAGGAATATATTTCTAAAACATGCTACACGGCCCAAACTGGCAGTTACCAGTGAAGCGCCACGCAAGAGGGAGAGCTGCGCCACCAAGCAGTCTGGCATAATATTGCCTCAATGACAAGCTGACTTTGAAGAAAAAGTGTCCGGTACGACTGTCGTGTCCTCACACCACAACAGCTCTGAAAGCAGCCCTGATGCTGAGACAGCTCTGGTCTCATACTCATACTGGGAGCCTCATACCAGGAGCCTCATACTGGGAGCCTCATACTGTGAGCCTCATACTGGGAGCCTCATACTGGGAAAGTACTGACAGGAACCACCATATGGCACAACCGTAATAAGAACAATCATAATGGGACGGTTTTGAGAGTGACATAGAGCAATTGTAATACATTGAAAAAATTATTGAACCAAGAATAAGTCAGGTTGTTCAGTTAGCAAATGGCTCGACCACACACCCAATGGTTAACTATCCACACAAACATCTCCCTTGTTCCACCTCTGTTCATCTCAGAGACGGGAGCACAGTGTCTGGTCATCCTCCTACATGACCAGTAGCTATTATACCATAATATGTCCCCATGTGAGTAGTAGCTATAATGTCAGAATATGTCCCCATGTGAGCAGTAGCTATAATGCCAGAATGTGTCCCCATGTGAGCAGTAGCTATAATGCCAGAATGTGTCCCCATGTGAGCAGTAGCTATAATGCCAGAATGTGTCCCCATGTGAGCAGTAGCTATTGTGACGATAATCTCTTATCAGAGATTTAGCCTGCTATCTCCTTACTTCATCACGTTCTCAACAATATGCAAGATACGTTTTATAGTGGCCTAACGTATATATCAAGACAGCCACACGCAACTGCAACTCCCTCCTCCCCCCTCTCCAGCACCTGCTGCACACCTGGTCGACTTGTCAACTACTACTCCCAGCAAACTAGCGACTTGCGGCCGTCCGGCGTTCTCATTGGCCGCCAACCAACACACCACCCCCGCTCCACGCCAATCACATTTCATCGCCAGTTATTGTTGGAGTCCTTTGCATCTCTCTCAGCCAGAATATATCTCGTGCTCCTGCTGTGGACACCTAATTTGAACCACCTCGTGTGATCAAATAAGAGGTTTATAGCTAGCACATATATTCCCAGCACCATTTACTTTGTCAACGTAACCAGTTCCCCCCTTTTCAATTTATTATATCTTTTATGTATATTTCTTTTACATGCCAAGGAATTGATTTTATTTTATTTTGTTTTCTAGATTCATTAAAAGTATTTTTTATATTTTGTGTTTTCGTGTATCTTGCCTTACCACAGATTATCAGACAAGCAGTCACTCTTTTTTTTTCTTTTTTTTTTATATAAACTAACTATATGTGGCCCAGCATTGACACCTGCTATTTGGAAGACTGCCGACCACCATTTCCAACACGTTACCATCACACTATAATGCCAGAATATGACCCCATGTGAGTAGTAGTTATAATGCCAGAATATGTCCCCATGTGAGTAGTAGTTATAATGCCAGAATATGTCCCCATGTTAGTAGTAGTTATAATGCCAGAATATGTCCCCATGTGAGTAGTAGTTATAATGCCAGAATATGTCCCCATGTGAGTAGTAGTTATAATGCCAGAATATGTCCCCATGTGAGTAGTAGTTATAATGCCAGAATATGTCCCCATGTGAGTAGTAGTTATAATGCCAGAATATGTCCCCATGTGAGTAGTAGTTATAATGCCAGAATATGTCCCCATGTGAGCAGTAGTTATAATGCCAGAATATGTCCCCATGTGAGCAGTAGTTATAATGCCAGAATATGTCCCCATGTGAGCAGTAGTTATAACGCCAGAATATGTCCCCATGCAAGAAAGAACATAAGAACAAAGGTAACTGCAGAAGGCCTATTGGCCCATACGAGGCAGCTCCTATTTATAACCACCCAATCCCACTCATATACATGTCCAACCCGTGTTTGAAACAATCAAGGGACCCCACCTCCACCACGTTACTCGGTAACTGGTTCCACAAATCAACAACTCTGTTGCCGAATCAGTATTCACCCAGGTCATTCCTGAATTAAAACTTATCCAATTTATACTCATTGTTTCGTGTTCTGTCTTGTGTTGATACTTTTAATACCATATTAATATCCCATTTGATATGCCCATTCATCCACTTGTAAATCCTTTGTCATGTCACCCCAAACTCTTCGACTTTCCAGTGAATGCAATTTAAGCTTTGTTAATCTTTCTTCATATGACAGGTTTCTAATTTTGGGAATTAACTTTGTCATCCTATGCTGGACGCGTTCAAGTGAATTTATAACCATTCTATATATTGTGTACCTTGACTTTAGCAAAGCTTTTGATACAGTGCCACATGAAAGACTGATTAAAAAGATAGAGGCTCATGGTATTGGTGTGCTATGTTAAGCTGGATTAGGGCATGGCTATACCAAAGGAAACAGAGAGTTAGTATAAATGGAGTCAAGTCAGAGTGGGAAAATGTTGTAAGTGGAGTGCCTCAAGGCTCTGTCCTGGGCCCTCTGTTGTTTTAATATATATAAATGATTTAGATTCGGGTTTGAGTAGTAACATTTGCAAATTTGCCGATGATACGAAAATCGGTAGGGAAATTAATTCGGAGGAGGACTCTCTATCACTTCAAGTTGATCTAGATAGGGTTTTGAAATGGTCAAAGGACTGGCAGATGCAGTTTAATGCTGATAAATGTAAAGTTCTGAGGCTAGGTAATGATGATAGAGTTACAAGATACGAGCTAGATGGTGTTGAGATTGCGAAGTCGGATTGCGAAAGGGATCTGGGAGTTATAATTAGTAAGAATTTAAAACAAAAGGATCAATGCATGAATGTTCGTAATAAGGCAAATCGGACACTCGGATTTATTAATCGCAGCGTTAGTAACAAGACACCTGGTGTGGTTCTCAAGCTATATCTTGCTCTCGTTAGGCCCCATTTAGATTATGCAGTTCAGTTTTGGTCGCCATATTATAGAATGGATATAAATTCACTTGAACGTGTCCAGCGTAGGATGACTGAGTTAATTCCCCAAATTAGAAATCTTTCATATGAAGAAAGATTAACAAAGCTTAATTTGCATTCACTGGAAAGGCGAAGAGTTAGGGGTCACATGATAGAGGTTTACAAGTGGATGAATGGACATAACAAAGGGGATATTAATAGGGTATTAAAAGTATCAACACAGGACAGAACGCGAAACAATGGGTATAAATTGGATAAGTTTAGATTAAGAACATAAGAACATAAGAACAAAGGCAGCTGCAGAAGGCCTATTGGCCCATACGAGGCAGCTCCTATTTATAACCACCCAATCCCACTCATATACATGTCCAACCCATGCTTGAAACAATCGAGGGACCCCACCTCCACAATGTTACGCGGCAATTGGTTCCACAAATCAACAACCCTGTTACTGAACCAGTATTTACCCAAGTCTTTCCTAAATCTAAACTTATCCAATTTATACCCATTGTTTCGCGTTCTGTCCTGTGTTGATACTTTCAATACCCTATTAATATCCCCTTTGTTATGTCCATTCATCCACTTGTAAACCTCTATCATGTCACCCCTAACTCTTCGCCTTTCCAGTGAATGCAAATTAAGCTTTGTTAATCTTTCTTCATATGAAAGATTTCTAATTTGGGGAATTAACTTAGTCATCCTACGCTGGACACGTTCAAGTGAATTTATATCCATTCTATAATATGGCGACCAAAACTGAACTGCATAATCTAAATGGGGCCTAACCAGAGCAAGATATAGCTTGAGAATCACACCAGGTGTCTTGTTACTTACGCTGCGATTAATAAATCTGAGTGTCCTATTTGCCTTATTACGAACATTTATGCATTGATCCTTTTGTTTTAAATTCTTACTAATTATAACTCCCAGATCCCTTTCGCAATCCGACTTCGCAATCTCAACACCATCTAGCTCGTATCTTGTAACTCTATCATCATTACCTAGCTTCAGAACTTTACATTTATCAGCATTAAACTGCATCTGCCAGTCCTTTGACCATTTCAAAACCCTATCTAGATCAACTTGAAGTGATAGTGAGTCCTCCTCCGAATTAATTTCCCTACCGATTTTCGTATCATCGGCAAATTTGCAAATGTTGCTACTCAAACCTGAATCTAAATCATTTATATATATTATAAACAACAGAGGTCCCAAGACAGAGCCTTGAGGCACTCCACTTACAACATTTTCCCACTCTGACTTGACTCCATTTATACTAACTCTCTGTTTCCTTTGGTATAGCCATGCCCTAATCCAGCTTAATATAGCACCCCCAATACCATGAGCCTCTATCTTTTTAATCAGTCTTTCATGTGGCACTGTATCGAAAGCTTTGCTAAAGTCAAGGTACACAACATCACATTTAGGAAAGACTTGGGTAAATACTGGTTCAGTAACAGGGTTGTTGATTTGTGGAACCAATTGCCGCGTAACATTGTGGAGGTGGGGTCCCTCGATTGTTTCAAGCATGGGTTGGACATGTATATGAGTGGGATTGGGTGGTTATAAATAGGAGCTGCCTCGTATGGGCCAATAGGCCTTCTGCAGTTGCCTTTGTTCTTATGTTCTTATGTTCTTATGTTATAGTACGGCGACCAAAACTGAACTTCATAATCTAAATGGGGCCTAACCAGAGCAAGATAAAGATGAACACCACCAGGTGTCCAGTCACCAACACTTCGACCAACAAATCCCAGGACCCACTTGCCCCACCACGAACAATTATGCATTGATTTTTTGGTTCCAAACTCTTACCAGTCATAACCCCCAGAGTAGTGTCTGTAATACCAGAATATGTCCCCATGCGAGTAGTAGTTGTGATACCAGAATTAACCTTTCGAGTAGTACCAATAATGTCACAGTGGACCCCACGGAAGGAGTACCAATAATGTCACAGTGGACCCCACGGAAGGAGTACCAATAATGTCACAGTGGACCCCACGGAAGGAGTACCAATAATGTCACAGTGGACCCCATGGAAGGAGTACCAATAATGTCACAGTGGACCCCATGGAAGGAGTACCAATAATGTCACAGTGGACCCCATGGAAGGAGTACCAATAATGTCACAGTGGACCTCATGGAAGGGGTACCAATAATGTCACAGTGGACCTCATGGAAGGGGTACCAATAATGTCACAGTGGACCCCATGGAAGGGGTACCAATAATGCCACAGTGGACCCCATGGAAGGAGTACCAATAATGTCACAGTGGACCTCATGGAAGGGGTACCAATAATGTCACAGTGGACCTCATGGAAGGGGTACCAATAATGTCACAGTGGACCCCATGGAAGGAGTACCAATAATGCCACAGTGGACCCCATGGAAGGAGTACCAATAATGTCACAGTGGACCCCATGGAAGGAGTACCAATAATGCCACAGTGGACCCCACGGTAGGAGTACCAATAATGCCACAGTGGACCCCATGGAAGGAGTACCAATAATGCCACAGTGGACCCCACGGTAGGAGTACCAATAATGTCACAGTGGACCCCATGGAAGGAGTACCAATAATGTCACAGTGGACCCCATGGAAGGGGTACCAATAATGCCACAGTGGACCCCATGGAAGGAGTACCAATAATGTCACAGTGGACCCCATGGAAGGAGTACCAATAATGCCACAGTGGACCCCACGGAAGGAGTACCAATAATGTCACAGTGGACCCCATGGAAGGAGTACCAATAATGCCACAGTGGACCCCACGGTAGGAGTACCAATAATGCCACAGTGGACCCCATGGAAGGAGTACCAATAATGTCACAGTGGACCCCATGGAAGGAGTACCAATAATGCCACAGTGGACCCCACGGTAGGAGTACCAATAATGCCACAGTGGACCCCATGGAAGGAGTACCAATAATGCCACAGTGGACCCCACGGTAGGAGTACCAATAATGCCACAGTGGACCCCACGGAAGGGGTACCAATAACGCCACAGTGGACCCCACGGAAGGAGTACCAATAATGCCACAGTGGACCCCACGGAAGGGGTACCAATAATGCCACAGTGGACCCCACGGAAGGAGTACCAATAATGTCACAGTGGACCCCACGGAAGGAGTACCAATAATGCCACAGTGGACCCCAAGGAAGCACTAATTATTTTCTCATTAGTGGCACACACGGCCCAGCTTACAGGAGCGGAACATGGAAGTTTTATAAGCGGCTTCCCTTGCCAGCTCACTCACTTGCTTCATCACATTAGTGCCGCAAGTTTCCTAAGAACAAGGCAAGTTGTAGAGGGGGAAGGAGAGGAGTTAATAAGGCTCGAGAGTAAGAGAGGGATGGAGGAGTGTGTGTACTCACCTAATTGTACTCACCTAATTGTGCTTGCGGGGGTTGAGCTCTGGCTCTTTGGTCCCGCCTCTCAACCGTCAATCAACAGGTGTACAGGTTCCTGAGCCTATTGGGCTCTGTCATATCTACACTTGAAGCTGTGTATGGAGTCAGCCTCCACCACATCGCTTCCTAATGCATTCCATTTGTCAACCACTCTGACACTAAAAAGTTCTTTCTAATATCTCTGTGGCTCATTTGGGCACTCAGTTTCCACCTGTGTCCCCTTGTGCGTGCCACCCTTGTGTTAAATAGCCTGTCTTTATCTACCCTATCAATTCCCTTGAGAATCTTCAATGTGGAGATCATGTCCCCCCTAACTCTTCTGTCTTCCAGCAAAGTGAGGTTAAATTCCTGCAGTCTCTCCTCGTAGCTCATACCTCTCAGCTCGGGTAATAGTCTGGTGGCAAACCTTTGAACCTTTTCCAGTTTGGTCTTATCCTTGACTAGATATGGACTCCATGCTGGGGCTGCATACTCCAGGATTGGCCTGACATATGTGGTATACAAAGTTCTGAATGATTCTTTACACAAGTTTCTGAATGCCGTTCGTATGTTGGCCAGCCTGGCATATGCCGCTGATGTTATCCTCTTGATATGGGCTGCAGGAGACAGGTCTGGCATGATATCAACCCCCAAGTCTTTTTCTTTCTCTGACTCTTGAAGTATTTCCTCTCCCAGATGATACCTTGTATCTGGCCTCCTGCTCCCTACAAATATCTTCATTACATTACATTTGGTTGGGTTAAACTCTAACAACCATTTGTTCGACCATTCCTTTAGCTTGTCTAGGTCTTCTTGAAGCCTCAAACAGTCCTCTTCTGTCTTAATCCTTCTCATAATTTTAGCATCGTCCGCAAACATTGAGAGAAATGAATCTATACCCTCCGGGAGATCATTTACATATATCAGAAACAAGATAGGACCGAGTACAGAGCCCTATGGGACTCCACTGGTGACTTCACGCCAATCGGAGTTCTCACCCCTTACCGTAACTCTCTGCTTCCTATTGCTTAGGTACTCCCTTATCTACTGGAGCACCTTACCAGCTACACCTGCCTGTCTCTCCAGCTTATGCACCAGCCTCTTATGCGGTACCGTGTCAAAGGCTTTCCGACAATCCAAGAAAATGCAATCCGCCCAGCCCTCTCTTTCTTGTTTAATCTTTGTCACCTGGTCATAGAATTCTATTAAGCCAGTCAGGCAAGATTTACCCTCCCTGAACCCATGTTGACGATTTGTCACGAAGTCCCTTCTCTCCAGATGTGTTACCAGGTTTTTTCTCACGATCTTCTCCTTCACCTTGCATGGTATACAAGTCAAGGACACTGGCCTGTAGTTCAGTGCCTCTTGCCTGTCGCCCTTTTTGTATATTGGGACAACATTCGCCGTCTTCCATATTTCTGGTAGATCTCCCGTCTCCAGTGACCTACTATACACTATGGAGAGTGGCAAGCAAAGTGCCTCCGCACACTCTTTCAGTACACATGGCGAGATCCCGTCTGGACCAACAGCCTTTCTAACATCCAGATCCAGCAGGTGTATTTTGACCTCCTCTCTCGTAATTTCGAACTCTTCCAAGGCCGCCTGGTTTACTTCCCTTTCTCCTAGCACAGTGACCTCACCTTATTCTATCGTGAAGACCTCCTGGAACATCTTGTTGCGTTCTGCACACACCTCTTTGTCATTCTCTGTATACCTGTCCTCGCCTGTTCTAAGTTTCACTACCTGATCTTTCACTGTTGTTTTCCTTCTGATGTGACTGTGGAGTAGCTTTGGTTCGGTCTTGGCTTTGTTTGCTATATAGTTTTCATAACTTTTCTCTGCTTCTCTTCTCACACTGACATACTCATTCCTGGTTCTCTGGTATCTCTCTCAGCTTTCTGGTGTTCTGTTATTCTGGAAGTTCCTCCACGCCCTTTTGTTCAGTTTCTTCGCTTCCATACATGCCCTATTATACCATAGATTCTTCTGTTGCTTCTCGGATTTTTCCCTTTGGGCCGGGATGAACCTGTTTACTGTCTCCTGACACTTTTGGGTAACATAGTCCATCATACCTTGTACAGACTTATCTCTGAGGTCTGTGTCCCAAGGTATTTCCCTTAGGAAACTTCTCATCTGTTCATAGTTCCCCTTGCGGTATGCCAGCCTTTTGATTCCTAGTTCTTTTTTTGGGGAGATAATTCCTAGCTCTACCAGGTACTCAAAGTTCAATACACTGTGATCACTCATTCCCAAGGGCGCTTCCATCTTAACTTCCCTTATATCCCACTCATTTAGGGTAAATATCAAATCAAGCATTGCTGGTTCATCTTCTCCTCTCGTTCTTGTTGGTTCCTTGATGTGCTGGTTTAGAAAGTTTCTTGTTGCCACGTCCAGCAGCTTAGCTCTCCATGTTTCTGGTCCTCCATGTGGGTTTCTGTTATCCCAATCTATCTATCTTTGTGTGTGTGTGTGTGTGTGTGTGTGTGTGTGTGTGTGTGGTGTGTGTGTGTGTGTGTGTGTGTGTGTGTGTGTACTCACCTAGTTGTTCTTACCTAGTTGTGCTTGCAGGGGTTGAGTTCTGACTCTTTGTCCCACCTCTCAACTGTCAATTGACTGGTGCACAGATTCCTGAGCCTACTGGGCTTTATCATATCTACTTATGAAACTGTGTATGGAGTCAGCCTCCACCACATCACTGCCTAATGCATTCCATCTTTTAACTACTCTGACACTGAAAAAGTTCTCTCTATCGACCCTGTGGCTCATTTGGGTACTCAGTTTCCACCTGTGTCCCCATTGTTCGCGAACCACCCGTGTTAAACAGTTCATCTTTATCTACCCTGTCAATTCCTCTAAGAATTTTGTAGATAGTGGTCATGTCTCCCCTTACTCTTCTGTCTTCCAGCGTCGTGAGGTGTATTTCACGCAGCCTATCCTTGTAACTCATGCCTCTTAGTTCTGGGACTACCCTAGTGGCATACCTCTGACCTTTTTAAAGCTTCGTCTTGTGCTTGACAAGGTACGGGCTCCATGCTGGGGCCGCATTCTCCAGGATTGGTCTTACATATGTGGTATACAAGGTTCTGAATGATTCCTTACATAGGACCCTCAAGGCAGTTCTGATGTTAGCCAGCCTCGCATATGCCGCAGATGTTATTCTTTTCATGTGCGCTTGAGGAGACAGGTTTGGTGTGATATCAACTCCTAGATATTTCTCTCTGTCCGTTTCATGAAGGACTTCATCTCCCATTCTATATCCTGTGTTTGACCTCCCGTTTCCACCGCCTAGTTTCATTACCTTATATTTACTCGAGTTCAGCTTTAGTAGCCATTTGTTGGACCATTCATTCAGTCTGTCTAGGTCATCTTATAGTCTCATACTATCTTCCTCCGTCTTAATCTTCCTCATAATTTTTGCATCATCAGCAAACAATGAGAGAAATGATTCTGTACCCTCTAGTAGATCATTTAAATATATAAGAAACAGTATGGGTCCAAGGACTTAACCCTGCGGGACTCCACTGGTGAGGCTTCGGCAATCTGAGGCCTCACCCCTCACTGTGACTCGATTTCTTCTGTTACTTAGGTACTTCCTTATTCAATGGAGTACCTTCCCCTTCACTCCTGCCTGCATCTCCAACTTTCGCACTAGTCTCGGGTGTACTCACCTAATTTTACTCACCTAATTGTGCTTGCGGGGGTTGAGCTTTGGCTCTTTGGTCCCGCCTCTCAACTGTCAATCAACTGGTGTACAGATTCCTGAGCCTACTGGGCTTTATCATATCTACATTTGAAACTGTGTATGGAGTCAGCCTCCACCACATCACTTCCTAGTGCATTCCATTTATTAACTACTCTGACACTGAAAAAAATCTTTCTAACGTCTCTGTGGCTCATCTGGGTACTAAGTTTCCACCTGTGTCCCCTTGTTCGTGTCCCACCCGTGCTGAAGAGTTTGTCTTTGTCCACCATGTTAATTCCCCTGAGAATTTTGTAGGTGGTTATCATGTCTCCCCTTACTCTTCCGTTTTCCAGGGACGTGAGGTTCAGCTCCTTTAACCTTTCTTCGTAGCTCATTCCTCTCAGTTCCGGGACGAGCCTGGTGGCATACCGCTGAATCTTCTCTAACTTTGTCTTGTGTTTAACTAGGTATGGACTCCAGGCTGGCGCTGCATATTCCAAGATCGGTCTGACATAAGTGGTATACAGGGTCCTGAACGATTCCTTATACAAGTTTCTGAAGGCAGTTCTTATGTTGGCCAGTCTAGCATATGCCGCTGATGATATCCTTTTGATGTTGGCCTCTGGGGACAGGTTCTGTGTGATATCAACCCTCAGATCTTTCTCTCTATTTGACTCTTGCAGGATTTCACCTCCCAGATGGTACCTTGTGTTCAGCCTCCTGCTCCCGTCGCCTAATTTCATTACTTTACACTTTCCCGAGTTGAACTTTAGCAGCCATTTTCTAGACCATTCCTCCAGTTTGTCTAGGACATCCTGTATTCTCTGTCTATCTTCATCCGTCTTGATTCTTCTCATAATTTTTGCATCATCAGCAAACATTGAAAGGAACGAGACTATACCCTCCGGATGATCGTTTATTAGAAACAGGATGGGTCCATGTACTGAGCCCTGTGGGACTCCGCTGGTGACATCTCGCCACTCTAATGTCTCCCTCCGTCACCGTTACTAGCTGTTTCCTGTTGTTTAAGTACTCCCTTATCCACTGGAGCACCTTCCCTTTTATTTCTGCCTGTTGCTCCAACTTTTTTAACAGCTTTTAATGGGTTACTGTGTCAAAGGCTTTCTAGCAGTCCAGGAAAATACAGTCGGCCCACCCTTCCCTTTCCTGCCTAATTTTTGTTGCCTGGTCATAGAATTCTAGTAAACCTGTGAGGCACGATTTATCATCCCTGAACCCATGTTGGTGGTGCGTTACAAAGTTATTTCCCTCCAGATGCTTTACAAACCTTTTCCTCAAGATCTTCTCCATCACTTTGCACGGTATACAAGTTAGGAAAACTGGCCTGTAGTTCAGTGCCTCTTGCCTGTCACCCTTCTTCTATATTGGGAATACGTTAGCTGTCTTCCAACTTTCTGGTAGGTCTCCTGTTTCCAGTGACCTGTTATACACCATAGAGAGTGGCACACTTAGTGCTTCTGCACCTTCTTTTAGTAACCATAGTGAGATTCTGTCAGGCCCAACAGCCTTTGTCACATCCAGCTCCTGCAGACACCTTTTGACCTCATCACTGGTGAGGACAAATTCCTCCAAGGTTGCTTGGTTTGCCGCCTCCTCATTTAGTGCAGGAGCTTTTCCCTGTTCTATTGTGAAGACCTCCTGGAATATCTTGTTGAGTTCTTCACACACCTCCTTGTCATTCTGTGTATCTGTTCTCCCCTTTTTTTCAATTTCATCACTTGTTCCTTAACTGCTGTGAAGGACTGTGTGGTCCTTCACAGCAGGTGTGTGCTGGAAGGTGTGGTACTGTATCAAAGGCTTTCTGGCAATCCAAAAATATTCAGTCTGTCCACCCTTCTCTTTCTTGCCTGATTCTTGTTGCCTAGTCATAGAATTCAATTAATCATGTGAGGCAGGACCTGCCATCCCTGAACCCATGTTGATGCTGTAATACAAAGTTCCTTCGCTCCAGATGTTCCACTAGCATTCTTCTCACAATCTTCTCCCTTAACTTGCATGGTATGCAGGTTACGGGCACTGGCCTGTAGTTCAGTGCCTACTTTCAACCCCACTTCCTGTGTATCAGGATTACGTTTGCCGTCTTCCAAAATTTTGGCAGTTCACCTGTTACCAGTGATTTGTTATACACCATGGAGAGTGGCAAGCACAGTGATTCTGCTCCTTCCTTTAGTACCCATGGTGTGTGTGCGTTTTCGTGTGTGTGTGTGTGTGTGTGTGTGTGTGTGTGTGTGTGTGTGTGTGTGTGTGTGTGTGTGTGTGTGTGTGTGTGTGTGTGTGTGCGTGTGTGAGGGAGGTGGAAGGAGTGAGCATGAGAGAGAGGGAGGGAGGGAGGGAGGGAGAGAGAGAGGGAGGGAGGGAGGGAGGGAGGGAGGGAGGGAGAGAGAGAGGAACAGAGGAGACATATGAGGACAGATATCACCACGGGCTCTCTACTCTGCCACTGCCAAATACACACTGGTGATCTATTTCTGTGTTGGCTGGCAAGCTCTAGCTCCAGGCTTACAGTCTGTTGGTCGCTCTTACAGTCTGCTGGTCGCTCTGACAGTCTGCTGGTCACTCTTACAGTCTGCTGGTCACTCTTACAGTCTGCTGGTCGCTCCTACAGTCTGTTAGATGGTTTTACAGTCTGCTGGTCACTCTTACAGTCTGCTGGCTGGTCTTACAGTCTGCCGGCCGGTCTTACAGTCTGCTGTTCACACTTACAGTCTATTGGCCGGTCTTACAGTCTGCTGGCCGGTCTTACAGTCTGCTGGCTAATCTTACAGTCTGCTGGCCGGTCTTACAGTCTGCTGGGCACTCTTCCAGTCTGCTCGCCAATCTTACAGTCTGCTCGCCAATCTTACAGTCTGCTCGCCAATCTTACAGTCTGCTGGTCGCTCTTACAGTCTGCTGGTCGCTCTTACAATCTGCTGGTCACTCTTACAGTCTGCTGGCCGGTCTTACAGTCTGCCATCCGGTCTTACAGTCTGCAGGTCACTCTTACAGTCTACTGGCCGGTCTTACAGTCTGTCATCCGGTCTTACAGTCTGCAGGTCACTCTTACAGTCTACTGTCCGGTCATACAGTATACTGGCCGGTCTTACAGTCTGTCATCCGGTCTTACAGTCTGCAGGTCACTCTTACAGTCTACTGGCCGGTCTTAATACAGTCTGCCGGCCGGTCTTAATACAGTCTGCCGGCCGGTCTTAATACAGTCTGCCGGCCGGTCTTAATACAGTCTGCCGGCCGGTCTTAATACAGTCTGCCGGCCGGTCTTACAGTCTGCTTGTCGCTCTTACAATCTGATGGTCGCTCCTACAATCTGTAAGTTTGTCTTACAATCTGCTGGTCACTTACAGTCTGCTGGTCACTCTTACAGTCTTCTGGCCGGTCGTACTGTCTGCTGGTTACTCTTATAGTCTGCTGGTTACTCTTACAGTCTGCTGGTCACTCTTACAGTCTGCTGGCCGGTCTTACAGTCTGCCGGCCGGTCTTACAGTCTGCCGGCCGGTCTTACAGTCTGCTGGCCGGTCTTACAGTCTGCTGGCCGGTCTTACAGTCTGCTGGCCGGTCTTACAGTCTGCTGGCCGGTCTTACAGTCTGCTGGCCGGTCTTACAGTCTGCTGGCCGGTCTTACAGTCTGCTGACCGTTCTTACAGTCTGCCGGCCGGTCTTACAGTCTGCTGGCCGGTCTTACAGTCTGCTGACCGGTCTTACAGTCTGCCGGCCGGTCTTACAGTCTGCTGGCCGGTCTTACAGTCTGCTGGCCGGTCTTACAGTCTGCTGGCCGGTCTTACAGTCTGCTGGCCGGTCTTACAGTCTGCTGGCCGGTCTTACAGTCTGCTGGCCGGTCTTACCGTTTGCTGGCCGGTCTTACCGTCTGCTGGCCGGTCTTACAGTCTGCCGGCCGGTCTTACAGTCTGCTGGCCGGATTTACAGTCTGCCGGCCGGTCTTACAGTCTGCTGGCCGGTTTTACAGTCGGCCGTCCGGTCTTACAGTCTGCTGGCCGGTCTTACAGTCTGCCGGCCGGTTTTACAGTCTGCTGGTCGCTCTTACAGTTTGCTGGTCACTCTTACAGTCTGCTGGCCGGTCTTACAGTCTGCCGGCCGGTCTTACAGTCTGCTGGCCGGACTTACAGTCTGCCGGCCGGTCTTACAGTCTGCTGGCCGGTCTTACAGTTTGCTGGCCGGTCTTACAGTCTGCTGGTCACTCGTACAGTCTGCTGGTCACTCTTACAGTCTGCTGGCCGGTCTTACAGTCTGCTGGCCGGTCTTACAGTCAGCCGGCCGGTCTTACAGTCTGCTAGGCACTTTTACAGTTTGCTGGGCACTCTTCCAGTCTGCTGGCCGGTCTTACAGTCTGCTGGCCGGTCTTACAGTCTGCTGGTCACTCGTACAGTCTGCTGGTCACTCGTACAGTCTGCTGGCCGGTCTTACAGTCAGCCGCCGGTCTTACAGTCTACCGGCCGTTCTTACAGTCTGCCAGCCGGTCTTACAGTCTGCTGGGCACTCTTACAGTCGGCTGGGCACTCTTCCAGTCTGCTGGCCGACCTTACAGTCTGCTGGCCGGTCTTACAGTCTGCTGCTTACTCTTACAGTCTGCAGGTTATTCTTACAGTCTGTTGGTCACTCTTACAGTCTTCTGGACGGTCTTACAGTCTGCCGGCCGGTCTTACAGTCTGCTGGTCGCTCTTACAGTCTGCTGGTCGCTCTTACAGTCTGCTGGTCGCTCCTACAGTCTGTTAGTTGGTCTTGCAGCCTGCTGGTCACTCTTACAGTCTGCTGGTCACTCTTACAGTCTACTAGCCAGTCTTACAGTCTGCTGGCCGGTCTTACAGTCTGCTGGTCACTCTTACAGTCTGCTGGCCGGTCTTACAGTCTGCTGGCCGGTCTTACAGTCTGCTGGTCGCTCTTACAGTCTGCTGGGCACTCTTACAGTCTGCTGGCTAATCTTACAGTCTGCTGGCCAGTCTTCCAGTCTGCTTGTCGCTCTTACTGTCTGCTGGGCACTCTTCCAGTTTGCTGGTCACTCTTACAGTCTGCTGGTCACTCTTTCAGTCTGCTGGTCGTTCTTACAATCTGCTAGTCACTCTTACAGTCTGCTGGCCGGTCTTACAGTCTGCAGGTCACTCTTACAGTCTACTGGCCGGTATTACAGTCTGCCGGCCTGTCTTACAGTCTGCTGGTTACACTTACAGTCTGCTGGTTACTCTTACAGTCTGCTGGTTACTCTTACAGTCTGCTGGTTACTTTTACAGTCTGCTGGTTACTTTTACAGACTGCTGGTTACTTTTACAGTCTGCTGGTTACTCCTACAGTCTGCTGGTTACTCCTACAGTCTGCTGGTTACTCCTACAGTCTGCTGGTTACTCCTACAGTCTGCTGGTTACTCTTACAGTCTGCTGGTTACTCCTACAGTCTGCTGGTTACTCCTACAGTCTGCTGGTTACACTTACAGTCTGCTGGTTACTCTTACAGTCTGCTGGTTACTCTTACAGTCTGTTGGTTACTTTTACAGTCTGCTGGTTACTCCTACAGTCTGCTGCTTTCTCCTACAGTCTGCTGGTTACTCTTACAGTCTGCTGGTTACTCTTACAGTCTGCTGGTTACTCCTACAGTCTGCTGGTTACTCTTACAGTCTGCTGGTTACTTTTACAGTCTGCTGGTTACTCTTACAGTCTGCTGGTTACTCTTACAGTCTGCTGGTTACTCTTACAGTCTGCTGGTTACTTTTACAGTCTGCTGGTTACTCTTACAGTCTGCTGGTTACTCTTACAGTCTGCTGGTTACTTTTACAGTCTGCTGGTTACTCTTACAGTCTGCTGGTTACTCTTACAGTCTGCTGGTTACTTTTACAGTCTGCTGGTTACTCTTACAGTCTGCTGGTTACTCCTACAGTCTGCTGGTTACTCCTACAGTCTCTGGTTACTCTTACAGTCTGCTGGTCACTCTTACAGTCTGCTGGTCACTCTTACAGTCTGCTGGTTACTCCTACAATCTGCTGGTCACTCTTACAGTCTGCTGGTCACTCTTACAGTCTGCTGGTTACTCTTACAGTCTGCTGTTACTTTTACAGTCTGCTGGTTACTCTTACAGTCTGCTGGTTACTCTTGCAGTCTGCTGGTTACTCCTACAGTCTGCTGGTCACTCTTACATGCTGGTCACTCTTACAGTCTGCTGGTCACTCTTACAGTCTGCTGGTTACTCCTACAGTCTGCTAGTTACTCTTACAGTCTGCTGGTTACTTTTACAGTCTGCTGGTCACTCTTACAGTCTGCTGGTCACTCTTACAGTCTGCTGGTTACTCTTACAGTCTGCTGGTTACTCTTACAGTCTGCTGGTTACTCTTACAGTCTGCTGGTTACTCTTACAGTCTGCTGGTTACTCTTACAGTCTGCTGGTTACTTTTACAGTCTGCTGGTTACTTTTACAGTCTGCTGGTCACTCTTACAGTCTGCTGGTTACTCTTACAGTCTGCTGGTCACTCTTACAGTCTGCTGGTCACTCTTACAGTCTGTTGGTTACTCTTACACCGTGTCTCCCTACCTTACACCTTGTCTCCCTACCTTACACGTGTCTCCCTACCTTACACCGTGTCTCCCTACCTTACACTGTGTCTCCCTACCTTACACCGTGTCTCCCTACCTTACACCGTGTCTCCCTACCTTACACTGTGTCTCCCTACCTTACACCTTGTCTCCCTACCTTACACTGTGTCTCCCTACCTTACACCGTGTCTCCCTACCTTACACCGTGTCTCCCTACCTTACACTGTGTCTCCCTACCTTACACTGTGTCTCCCTACCTTACACCGTGTCTCCCTACCTTACACTGTGTCTCCCTACCTTACACTGTGTCTCACTACCTTACACCGTGTCTCCCTACCTTACACTGTGTCTCCCTACCTTACACTGTGTCTCCCTACCTTACACCGTGTCTCCCTACCTTACACTGTGTCTCCCTACCTTACACTGTGTCTCACTACCTTACACCGTGTCTCCCTACCTTACACTGTGTCTCCCTACCTTACACCGTGTCTCCCTACCTTACACTGTGTCTCCCTACCTTTTTTGCGTCTACTACTGGACTGGAGGACTGGAGGACCTTTGACAAGTCGCCGGCTTCCTGTCCTCGTCGAGGCCACTACTGTGTTAGTGGCGCTCAGCTAAATTCAGTACACGAGACCTGGCCAGGTGCACCAGCCTGGCCTCTAAAGTAATACGTCTCATTTTGAACGTTTTGGTTCCCAACGTACAAATTACAAGGTACTATGACATGTAGCGACAAGCTGATATCTCCAGGAGTTGTGTGGGTCAGCAGGTTAGGTTTGGTGGGTTGCTTGGGTTCATACGTGCCTGGTTAGCACTATGTATTTTGTACGTTGGGGCAATTGTGCCCACGCCCCTCCTTATACACGGGCTGAGTGCCCACTCCCCTCCATATACACGGGCTGAGTGCCCACTCCCCTCCATATACACGGGCTGAGTGCCCACTCCCTCCATATACACGGGCTGAGTGCCCACTCCCCTCCTTATACACGGGCTGAGTGCCCACTCCCCTCCTTATACACGGGCTGAGTGCCCACTCCCTCCTTATACACGGGCTGAGTGCCTACTCCTCTCCTTATTCACGGGCTGAGTGCCCACTCCCCTCCTTATACACGGGCTGAGTGCCTACTCCTCTCCTTATACACGGGCTGAGTGCCCACTCCCCTCCTTATACACGGGCTGAGTGCCCACCCCCCTCCTTATACACGGGCTGAGTGCCTACTCCCCTCCTTATACACGGGCTGAGTGCCCACTCCCCTCCTTATACACGGGCTGAGTGCCCACTCCCCTCCTTATACACGGGCTGAGTGCCCACTCCCCCCTTATACACGGGTGAGTGCCCACTCCCCTCCTTATACACGGGCTGAGTGCCCACTCCCCTCCTTATACACGGGCTGAGTGCCTACTCCTCTCCTTATACACGGGCTGAGTGCCCACTCCCCTCCTTATACACGGGCTGAGTGCCTACTCCTCTCCTTATACACGGGCTGAGTGCCCACTCCCCTCCTTATACACGGGCTGAGTGCCCACCCCCCTCCTTATACACGGGCTGAGTGCCTACTCCCCTCCTTATAACGGGCTGAGTGCCCACTCCCCTCCTTATACACGGGCTGAGTGCCACTCCCCTCCTTATACACGGGCTGAGTGCCCACTCCCCTCCTTATACACGGGCTGAGTGCCCACTCCCCTCCTTATACAAGGGCTGAGTGCCTACTCCTCTCCTTATACACGGGCTGAGTGCCCACTCCCCTCCTTATACACGGGATGAGTGCCTACCTCTCCTTATACACGGGCTGAGTGCCCACTCCCCTCCTTATACACGGGCTGAGTGCCCACTCCCCTCCTTATACACGGGCTGAGTGCCCACTCCCCCCTTATACACGGGCTGAGTGCCCACTCCCATCCTTATACACGGGCTGAGTGCCCACTCCCCTCCTTATACACGGGCTGAGTGCCTACTCCTCTCCTTATACAAATACAAGGGCTGAGTGCCCACTCCCCTCCTTATACACGGGCTGAGTGCCTACTCCTCTCCTTATACACGGGCTGAGTGCCCACTCCCCTCCTTATACACGGGCTGAGTGCC
>WNGS01158604.1:0-18932 GCA_020271785.1 Procambarus virginalis
GTAAGGCGCCCGGAACATTTGTAAGACACCCGGAACATTTGTAAGACACCCGGAACATTTGTAAGGCGCCGGGAACATTTGTAAGACACCCGGAACATTTGTAAGGCGCCCGGAACATTTGTAAGACACCCGGAACATTTGTAAGACACCCGGAACATTTGTAAGGCACCCGGAACATTTGTAAGACACCCGGAACATTTGTAAGGCGCCCGGAACATTTGTAAGGCACCCGGAACATTTGTAAGGCACCCGGAACATTTGTAAGGCACCCGGAATATTTGTAAGACACCCGGAACATTTGTAAGACACCCGGAACATTTGTAAGACACCCGGAACATTTGTAAGACACCCGGAACATTTGTAAGGCACCCGGAACATTTGTAAGGCGCCCGGAACATTTGTAAGGCACCCGGAACATTTGTAAGGCACCCGGAGCATTTGTAAGGCACCCAGAACATTTACAAGACACCAGAACATTTGTAAGACACCCGGAACATTTGTAAGGCACCCGGAACATTTGTAAGGCACCCGGAACATTTGTAAGGCACCCGGAACATTTGTAAGGCACCCGGAACATTTGTAAGGCGTCCGGAACATTTGTAAGGCGCCCGGAACATTTGTAAGGCGCCCGGAACATTTGTAAGGCGCCCGGAACATTTGTAAGACACCCGGAACATTTGTAAGGCACCCGGAACATTTGTAAGGCGCCCGGAACATTTGTAAGACACCCGGAACATTTGTAAGGCACCCGGAACATTTGTAAGGCGCCCGGAACATTTGTAAGGCACCCGGAACATTTGTAAGGCGCCCGGAGCATTTGTAAGGCACCCAGAACATTTNAAGAGAAGGTTGGAGTTTTGAAGGTTCAGAACTGTGAAGGTTTCAGTGACTACATATCAGGCACCATAGCAACTGGAGGACAGAAAATTATAGTAGTAGTCATATATAACCCCCACCGAATGACAGAAGACCCAGACAGGAATATGATAGAAACAACTTGGCCACCATCAATATAATAGAGAGAGCAGCTTCTGTGGCTAGCAGGAACGGATCCAGACTACTAATCATGGGAGACTTCAACCATGGGAAGATAGATTGGGGGAACAGAGACCCACATGGAGGCCCAGACACATGGAGAGCTAAGCTACTGGATGTGGCAACAAGAAACTTTCTAAGTCAACACGTCAAGGGACCGACAAGAATGAGAGGAGGGGATGAACCAGCCTTGCTTGATCTGATATTTACCCTAAATGAGTCGGATATAAGGGAAGTTAAGTTGGAAGCCCCTTGGGAATGAGTGATCATAGTGTATTGAGCTTTGAGTACCTGGTTGAGCTAGGAATTATCACCCCCAAAAAAGAACTGGGAAACAAGGGGCTGGCGTACCGAAAGGGAAACATGAGGAGATTAATAAATTCCTATGGGATATACATTGGGACACAGAACTCGGAACCAAGTCCGTACAAGACATGATGGACTATGTCACCCAAAAATGTCAGGAGGCTATATGCAGGTTTGTCCCAGCCCGACAGGACAAAACAGAGAAGCACAGGGAGAATCCGTGGTTTAATAGGGAATGTATGAAAGCAAAGGAGCTGAACAAAAGGGCATGGAGGAACTTCCGTAATAACAGAACACCAGAAAGTAGAGAGAGATACCAGAGAACCAGGAACGAGTATGTTAGTGTGAGAAGAGCAGCTGAGAAAAGGTATGAAAATGATATAGCTAATAAAGCCAAGACCGAACCAAAGCTACTACACAGTCACATCAGGAGGAAGACAACAGTGAAGGAACAGGTGATGAAACTTAGGTGGGCGAGGACAGGTACACAGAGAATGACAAAGAGGTGTGTGAAGAACTCAACAAAAGGTTCCAGGAGGTCTTTACAATAGAACAGGGAGAAGTCACGGCGCTAGGAGAGGTGACAGCAAACCAGGTGACCTTGGAAAGGTTCGAAATTACAAGAGATGAGGTCAAGAAGCACCTATTGGAGCTGGATGTGAGAAAAGCTGTTGGGCGGACGGAATCTCACCATGGGTATTGAAAGAGTGTGCAGGAGCACTTTGCTTGCCACTCTCCATAGTGTATAGTAGGTCACTGGAAACGGGAGACCTACCAGAAATATGGAAGACTGCTAATGTAGTACCAATATACAAAAAGGGTGACAGACAAGAGGCACTGAACTACAGGCCAGTGTCCTTAACTTGTATACCATGCAAGGTGATGGAGAAGATTGTGAGAAAAAAACTAGTAACACATCTGGAGAGAAGAGACTTCGTGACAACCCATCAACATGGGTTCAGGGAGGGTAAATCTTGCCTTACAGGCTTGATAGAATTCTACGATCAGGTGACAAAGATTAAGCAAGAAAGAGAAGGATGGGCGGACTGCATTTTTTTGGACTGTCGGAAAGCCTTTGACACAGTACCCCATAAAAGGTTGATGCATAAGCTGGAGAAACAGGCAGGAGTAACAGGTAGGGCGCTCCAGTGGATAAGGGAGTACCTAAGCAATAGGAAGCAGAGAGTTACAGTGAGGGGTGAGACCTCAGACTGGCGTGAAGTCACCAGTGGAGTCCCACAGGCTCTGTACTTGGACCTATCCTGTTTCTGATATACGTAAATGATCTCCCAGAGGGTATAGACTCATTCCTCTCAATGTTTGCTGACGACGCCAAAATTATGAGAAGGATTAAGACAGAGGAGGACAGCTTGAGCTTCAAGAAGACCTGGACAAGCTGCAGGAATGGTCGAACAAATGGCTGTTAGAGTTTAACCCAAGCAAATGTAATGTAATGAAGATAGGGGTAGGAAGCAGGAGACCAGATACAAGGTATCATTTGGGAGATGAAATACTTCAAGAGTCAGAGAGAGAGAGAGAGAAAGACCTGGGGGTTGATATCACGCCAGACCTGTCCCCTGAAGCTCATATCAAGAGGATAACATCAGCAGCATATGCCAGGTTGGCTAACATAAGAACGGCCTTTAGAAACTTGTGTAAGGAATCTTTCAGAACATTATATACCACATATGTCAGACCAATCCTGGAGTATGCGGCTCCAGCATGGAGTCCATATCTAGTCAAGCATAAGACTAAACTGGAAAAGGTTCAAAGGTTTGCCACCAGACTAGTACCCGAGCTGAGAGGTATGAGCTACGAGGAGAGACTACAGGAATTAAACCTCACTTCGTTGGAAGACAGAAGAGTTAGGGGGGACATGATCACCACATTCAAGATTCTCAGGGGAATCGACAGGGTTGATAAAGACAGGCTGTTTAACACAAGGGGCACACGCACTAGGGGACACAGGTGGAAACTGAGTGCCCAAATGAGCCACAGAGATATTAGAAAGAACTTTTTTAGTGTCAGAGTGGTTGACAAATGGAATGCATTAGGAAGCGATGTGGTGGAGGCTGACTCCATACACAGTTTCAAGTGTAGATATGATAGAGCCCATTAGGCTCAGGAAACTGTACACCTGTTGATTGACGGTTGAGAGGCGGGACCAAAGAGCCAGAGCTCAACCCCCGCAAGCACAACTAGGTGAGTACACACACACACACACACACACACACACACACACACACACACAACACACACACGACACATATATGTCGGAAATCCGACATATTCTCCAAAAGTTTAAGAAGAACGGGTCCGTGACGTCATCACAACAACACGTGTGCACTAATCCTTCAACAACAGCCTAGTGTTTGAACTTAATACAAAATATTCACTAGGACTCTATATAACACAATTATCGATAAAACTGAAGCTTGCATAAGTCCATAAAACAGAGTAGGAACCAACAAATATTGGAACACCGCTCAGGAGGAGGAGGCAGCCAGTCATTGTCAACACACGAGACCAGGGAGAGCAGCAACTCCGTCTCAAACTGTCCCAACACCTACGAGCAACACCTACAACTTCCTACGAGCTGCGACAAAGGAACCACAAAGTTTCCTACCAACCGTAAATCTCGCTAACCTTGGCAAGTATTGCACTTGGTAAAATAGTGTAAATGAGTGTAGTGGTCATTTACAAATTATTTACAGTATTTGCCGGTTATGTCATGCCAGCAACACTCAGAACGGGTAACCTGGGTTCACTATTAACTTTCCTTGTTATATAGCACATTTGTGGATGTAGTTAGTACTCTGTTATCTTATTGACAGGTGTAGCTCAAGGGAGAGAAGTTACTGAGAGCTTTACCTACGTAAATTGTAACGCTTCCATGCATGATCTGGCTGCGCCAACAGACGCTATTTTACTGTGCCAGACGGCATTACATGGCACACCCTGGACCATATGTGCCACACCCAATTTGGTGTTTTAGGAACAGATCTCACACTGCCAATACAGACCATAACTACATCACATCAAAAGCCACTCATTTAGCTTTTTGCTAACCCATGTTTACAATAATATTGTGTAGTACTAACCTTATACTGTAGCCTGTATAAGGCAACAATACCTGACCTCTGCCAATGCAATGTGAACCAGAATTGATTTAAAGTTTCAGCTTATCTCAAACTGTGGGGGTTGTTAGCATGGCGGCAGCGTCCTCCTGTGCTGGGTCAACTGAGGCTCACAAGACTTCCTTCGGGCAAAGTTTAGGCATCAATAACAGTACAAAACATCGGATTAAATCATAATTATTTGCAATTTGGAATGAGCTTTAGCTCAACTCATTTGTTGATTATTGTTTTCATTTCTCGTCATACCTGAGGACCTAGAGAATGTGTAACAGCCCAGAACAACAGGAAAGCTGCCCTCCCTGATGATGGTTCCTCATCGACCTCTCTGTGTCTGGTGGCGGCTTGTGTCACAGTGTCTGGTGGCGGCTTGTGTCACAGTGTCTGGTGGCGGCTTGTGTCACAGTGTCTGGTGGCGGCTTGTGTCACAGTGTCTGGTGGCGGCTTGTGTCACAGTGTCTGGTGGAGGCTTGTGTCACAGTGTCTGGTGGCGGCTTGTGTCAGTGTCTGGTGGCGGCTTGTGTCACAGTGTATGGTGGCGGCTTGTGTCACAGTGTATGGTGGCGGCTTGTGTCACAGTGTCTGGTGGCGGCTTGTGTCACAGTGGTGGCGGCTTGTGTCACAGTGTCTGGTGGCGGCTTGTGTCACAGTGGTGGCGGCTTGTGTCACAGTGTCTGGTGGCGGCTTGTGTCACAGTGTATGGTGGCGGCTTGTGTCACAGTGTCTGGTGGCGGCTTGTGTCACAGTGGTGGCGGCTTGTGCCACAGTGTCTGGTGGCGGCTTGTGTCACAGTGGTGGCGGCTTGTGTCACAGTGTCTGGTGGCGGCTTGTGTCACAGTGTCTGGTGGCGGATTGTGTCACAGTGTCTGGTGGCGGCTTGTGTCACAGTGTCTGGTGGCGGCTTGTGTCACAGTGGTGGCGGCTTGTGTCACAGTGTCTGGTGGCGGCTTGTGTCACAGTGGTGGCGGCTTGTGTCACAGTGTCTGGTGGCGGCTTGTGTCACAGTGTCTGGTGCCGGCTTGTGTCACAGTGTCTGGTGGCGGCTTGTGCCACAGTGTCTGGTGGCGGCTTGTGTCACAATGTCTGGTGGCGGTTTGTGTCACAATGTCTGGTGGCGGTTTGTGTCACAGTGTCTGGTGGCGGCTTGTGCTACAGTGTCTGATGGCGGCTTGTGTCACAGTGTCTGGTGGCGGCTTGTGTCACAGTGTCTGGTGGTGGCTTGTGCTACAGTGTCTGGTGTCGGCTTGTGTCACAGTGTCTGGTGACGGCTTGTGCTGCAGTGTCTGGTGGCAGCTTGTGCTACAGTGTCTGGTGGCGGCTTGTGTCACAGTGTCTGGTGGCGGCTTGTGTCACAGTGTCTCGTGGCGGCTTGTGTCACAGTGTCTCGTGGCGGCTTGTGTCACAGTGTCTCGTGGCGGCTTGTGTCACAGTGTCTGGTGGCGGCTTGTGTCACAGTGTCTGGTGGCGGCTTGTGTCACAGTGTCTCGTGGCGGCTTGTGTCACAGTGTCTGGTGGCGGCTTGTGCTACAGTGTCTGGTGGCGGCTTGTGCTACAGCGTCTGGTGGCGGCTTGTGTCACAGTGTCTGGTGGCGGCTTGTGCTGCAGTGTCTGGTGGCGGCTTGTGTCACAGTGTCTCGTGGCGGCTTGTGTCACAGTGTCTGGTGGCGGCTTGTGTCACAGTGGTGGCGGCTTGTGTCACAGTGTCTGGTGGCGGCTTGTGTCACAGTGTCTGGTGCGGCTTGTGTCACAGTGTCTGGTGGCGGCTTGTGTCACAGTGTCTGGTGGCGGCTTGTGTCAGTGTCTGGTGGCGGCTTGTGTCACAGTGTCTGGTGGCGGCTTGTGTCACAGTGGTGGCGGCTTGTGTCACAGTGTCTGGTGGCGGCTTGTGTCACAGTGGTGGCGGCTTGTGTCACAGTGTCTGGTGGCGGCTTGTGTCACAGTGTCTGGTGGCGGCTTGTGTCACAGTGTCTGGTGGCGGCTTGTGCTGCAGTGTCTGGTGGCGGCTTGTGCTACAGTGTCTGGTGGCGGCTTGTGTCACAGTGTCTGGTGGCGGCTTGTACTACAGTGTCTGGTGTCGGCTTGTGTCACAGTGTCTGGTGGCGGCTTGTGCTACAGTGTCTGGTGTCGGCTTGTGTCACAGTGTCTGGTGGCGGCTTGTGCTGCAGTGTCTGGTGGCGGCTTGTGCTACAGTGTCTGGTGGCGGCTTGTGTCACAGTGTCTGGTGGCGGCTTGTGCTGCAGTGTCTGGTGGCGGCTTGTGTCACAGTGTCTCGTGGCGGCTTGTGTCACAGTGTCTGGTGGCGGCTTGTGTCACAGTGTCTGGTGGCGGCTTGTGTCACAGTGTCTGGTGGCGGCTTGTGTCACAGTGTCTGGTGGCGGCTTGTGTCACAGTGTCTGGTGGCGGCTTGTGCTGCAGTGTCTGGTGGCGGCTTGTGTCACAGTGTCTGGTGGCGGCTTGTGCTGCAGTGTCTGGTGGCGGCTTGTGTCACAGTGTCTCGTGGCGGCTTGTGTCACAGTGTCTGGTGGCGGCTTGTGTCACAGTGTCTGGTGGCGGCTTGTGTCACAGTGTCTGGTGGCGGCTTGTGTCACAGTGTCTGGTGGCGGCTTGTGCTACAGTGTCTGGTGGCGGCTTGTGCTACAGTGTCTGGTGGCGGCTTGTGTCACAGTGTCTGGTGGCGGCTTGTGCTGCAGTGTCTGGTGGCGGCTTGTGTCACAGTGTCTGGTGGCGGCTTGTGTCACAGTGTCTGGTGGCGGCTTGTGTCACAGTGGTGGCGGCTTGTGTCACAGTGTCTGGTGGCGGCTTGTGTCACAGTGTCTGGTGGCGGCTTGTGTCACAGTGTCTGGTGGCGGCTTGTGTCACAGTGTCTGGTGGCGGCTTGTGTCACAGTGTCTGGTGGCGGCTTGTGTCACAGTGTCTGGTGGCGGCTTGTGTCACAGTGTCTGGTGGCGGCTTGTGTACAGTGTCTGGTGGCGGCTTGTGTCACAGTGTCTGGTGGCGGCTTGTGTCACAGTGTCTGGTGGCGGCTTGTGCTACAGTGTCTGGTGGCGGCTTGTGTCACAGTGTCTGGTGGCGGCTTGTGCTACAGTGTCTGGTGGCGGCTTGTGTCACAGTGTCTGGTGGCGGCTTGTGTCACAGTGTCTGGTGGCGGCTTGTGTCACAGTGTCTGGTGGCGGCTTGTGTCACAGTGTCTGGTGGCGGCTTGTGTACAGTGTCTGGTGGCGGCTTGTGTCACAGTGTCTGGTGGCGGCTTGTGTCACAGTGTCTGGTGGCGGCTTGTGCTACAGTGTCTGGTGGCGGCTTGTGTCACAGTGTCTGGTGGCGGCTTGTGTACAGTGTCTGGTGGCGGCTTGTGTCACAGTGTCTGGTGGCGGCTTGTGTCACAGTGTCTGGTGGCGGCTTGTGTCACAGTGTCTGGTGGCGGCTTGTGTCACAGTGTCTGGTGGCGGCTTGTGTCACAGTGTCTGGTGGCGGCTTGTGTCACAGTGTCTGGTGGCGGCTTGTGTCACAGTGTCTGGTGGCGGCTTGTGCACAGTGTCTGGTGGCGGCTTGTGTCACAGTGTCTGGTGGCGGCTTGTGTCACAGTGTCTGGTGGCGGCTTGTGTCACAGTGTCTGGTGGCGGCTTGTGTCACAGTGTCTGGTGGCGGCTTGTGTCACAGTGTCTGGTGGCGGCTTGTGTCACAGTGTCTGGTGGCGGCTTGTGTCACAGTGTCTGGTGGCGGCTTGTGTCACAGTGTCTGGTGGCGGCTTGTGTCACAGTGTCTGGTGGCGGCTTGTGTCACAGTGTCTGGTGGCGGCTTGTGTCACAGTGTCTGGTGGCGGCTTGTGTCACAGTGTCTGGTGGCGGCTTGTGTCACAGTGTCTGGTGGCGGCTTGTGTCACAGTGGTGGCGGCTTGTGTCACAGTGTCTGGTGGCGGCTTGTGTCACAGTGGTGGCGGCTTGTGTCACAGTGTCTGGTGGCGGCTTGTGTCACAGTGTCTGGTGGCGGCTTGTGTCACAGTGGTGGCGGCTTGTGTCACAGTGTCTGGTGGCGGCTTGTGTCACAGTGTCTGGTGGCGGCTTGTGTCACAGTGTCTGGCGGCTTGTGTCACAGTGTCTGGTGGCGGCTTGTGTCACTGGTGGCGGCTTGTGTCACAGTGTCTGGTGGCGGCTTGTGTCACAGTGTCTGGTGGCGGCTTGTGTCACAGTGTCTGGTGGCGGCTTGTGTCACAGTGTCTGGTGGCGGCTTGTGTCACAGTGTCTGGTGGCGGCTTGTGTCACAGTGTCTGGTGGCGGCTTGTGTCACAGTGTCTGGTGGCGGCTTGTGTCACAGTGTCTGGTGGCGGCTTGTGTCACAGTGTCTGGTGGCGGCTTGTGTCACAGTGTCTGGTGGCGGCTTGTGTACAGTGTCTGGTGGCGGCTTGTGCTGCAGTGTCTGGTGGCGGCTTGTGTCACAGTGTCTGGTGGCGGCTTGTGTCACAGTGTCTGGTGGCGGCTTGTGCACAGTGTCTGGTGGCGGCTTGTGCTGCAGTGTCTGGTGGCGGCTTGTGTCACAGTGTCTGGTGGCGGCTTGTGCTACAGTGTCTGGTGGCGGCTTGTGCTGCAGTGTCTGGTGGCGGCTTGTGTCACAGTGTCTGGTGGCGGCTTGTGCTACAGTGTCTGGTGGCGGCTTGTGCTGCAGTGTCTGGTGGCGGCTTGTGTCACAGTGTCTGGTGGCGGCTTGTGTCACAGTGTCTGGTGGCGGCTTGTGTCACAGTGTCTGGTGGCGGCTTGTGTCACAGTGTCTGGTGGCGGCTTGTGCTACAGTGTCTGGTGGCGGCTTGTGTCACAGTGTCTGGTGGCGGCTTGTGTAACAGTGTCTGGTGGCGGCTTGTGTCACAGTGTCTGGTGGCGGCTTGTGCTACAGTGTCTGGTGGCGGCTTGTGCTGCAGTGTCTGGTGGCGGCTTGTGTCACAGTGTCTGGTGGCGGCTTGTGCTACAGTGTCTGGTGGCGGCTTGTGCTGCAGTGTCTGGTGGCGGCTTGTGTCACAGTGTCTGGTGGCGGCTTGTGTACAGTGTCTGGTGGCGGCTTGTGCTGCAGTGTCTGGTGGCGGCTTGTGTCACAGTGTCTGGTGGCGGCTTGTGTCACAGTGTCTGGTGGCGGCTTGTGTCACAGTGTCTGGTGGCGGCTTGTGCTACAGTGTCTGGTGGCGGCTTGTGTCACAGTGTCTGGTGGCGGCTTGTGTCACAGTGTCTGGTGGCGGCTTGTGCTACAGTGTCTGGTGGCGGCTTGTGCTACAGTGTCTGGTGGCGGCTTGTGTCACAGTGTCTGGTGGCGGCTTGTGCTGCAGTGTCTGGTGGCGGCTTGTGTCACAGTGTCTCGTGGCGGCTTGTGTCACAGTGTCTGGTGGCGGCTTGTGTCACAGTGTCTGGTGGCGGCTTGTGTCACAGTGTCTCGTGGCGGCTTGTGTCACAGTGTCTCGTGGCGGCTTGTGCTGCAGTGTCTGGTGGCGGCTTGTGTCACAGTGTCTCGTGGCGGCTTGTGCTGCAGTGTCTGGTGGCGGCTTGTGTCACAGTGTCTGGTGGCGGCTTGTGTCACAGTGTCTGGTGGCGGCTTGTGCTACAGTGTCTGGTGGCGGCTTGTGCTGCAGTGTCTGGTGGCGGCTTGTGTCACAGTGTCTGGTGGCGGCTTGTGTCACAGTATCTGGTGGCGGCTTGTGCTACATTGTCTGGTGGCGGCTTGTGCTGCAGTGTCTGGTGGCGGCTTGTGTCACAGTGTCTGGTGGCGGCTTGTGCTACAGTGTCTGGTGGCGGCTTGTGCTGCAGTGTCTGGTGGCGGCTTGTGTCACAGTGTCTGGTGGCGGCTTGTGCTACAGTGTCTGGTGGCGGCTTGTGCTGCAGTGTCTGGTGGCGGCTTGTGTCACAGTGTCTGGTGGCGGCTTGTGCTACAGTGTCTGGTGGCGGCTTGTGCTGCAGTGTCTGGTGGCGGCTTGTGTCACAGTGTTTGGTGGCGGCTTGTGTCACAGTGTCTGGTGGCGGCTTGTGCTGCAGTGTCTGGTGGCGGCTTGTGTCACAGTGTCTGGTGGCGGCTTGTGTCACAGTGTCTGGTGGCGGCTTGTGCTGCAGTGTCTGGTGGCGGCTTGTGTCACAGTGTCTGGTGGCGGCTTGTGTCACAGTGTCTGGTGGCGGCTTGTGCTACAGTGTCTGGTGGCGGCTTGTGCTGCAGTGTCTGGTGGCGGCTTGTGTCACAGTGTCTGGTGGCGGCTTGTGCTACAGTGTCTGGTGGCGGCTTGTGCTGCAGTGTCTGGTGGCGGCTTGTGCTACAGTGTCTGGTGGCGGCTTGTGTCACAGTGTCTGGTGGCGGCTTGTGTCACAGTGTCTGGTGGCGGCTTGTGCCACAGTGTCTGGTGGCGGCTTGTGTCACAGTGTCTGGTGGCGGCTTGTGCTGCAGTGTCTGGTGGCGGCTTGTGTCACAGTGTCTGGTGGCGGCTTGTGTCACAGTGTCTGGTGGCGGCTTGTGCTGCAGTGTCTGGTGGCGGCTTGTGTCACAGTGTCTGGTGGCGGCTTGTGTCACAGTGTCTGGTGGCGGCTTGTGCTGCAGTGTCTGGTGGCGGCTTGTGTCACAGTGTCTGGTGGCGGCTTGTGTCACAGTGTCTGGTGGCGGCTTGTGTCACAGTGTCTGGTGGCGGCTTGTGCTGCAGTGTCTGGTGGCGGCTTGTGTCACAGTGTCTGGTGGCGGCTTGTGTCACAGTGTCTGGTGGCGGCTTGTGCTACAGTGTCTGGTGGCGGCTTGTGTCACAGTGTCTGGTGGCGGCTTGTGTCACAGTGTCTGGTGGCGGCTTGTGTCACAGTGTCTGGTGGCGGCTTGTGTCACAGTGTCTGGCGGCTTGTGTCACAGTGTCTGGTGGCGGCTTGTGCTGCAGTGTCTGGTGGCGGCTTGTGTCACAGTGTCTGGTGGCGGCTTGTGTCACAGTGTCTGGTGGCGGCTTGTGTCACAGTGTCTGGTGGCGGCTTGTGTCACAGTGTCTCGTGGCGGCTTGTGTCACAGTGTCTGGTGGCGGCTTGTGCTGCAGTGTCTGGTGGCGGCTTGTGTCACAGTGTCTCGTGGCGGCTTGTGCTGCAGTGTCTGGTGGCGGCTTGTGTCACAGTGTCTGGTGGCGGCTTGTGTCACAGTGTCTGGTGGCGGCTTGTGCTACAGTGTCTGGTGGCGGCTTGTGCTGCAGTGTCTGGTGGCGGCTTGTGTCACAGTGTCTGGTGGCGGCTTGTGTCACAGTGTCTGGTGGCGGCTTGTGCTACAGTGTCTGGTGGCGGCTTGTGCTGCAGTGTCTGGTGGCGGCTTGTGTCACAGTGTCTGGTGGCGGCTTGTGCTACAGTGTCTGGTGGCGGCTTGTGCTGCAGTGTCTGGTGGCGGCTTGTGTCACAGTGTCTGGTGGCGGCTTGTGCTACAGTGTCTGGTGGCGGCTTGTGCTGCAGTGTCTGGTGGCGGCTTGTGTCACAGTGTCTGGTGGCGGCTTGTGCTACAGTGTCTGGTGGCGGCTTGTGCTGCAGTGTCTGGTGGCGGCTTGTGTCACAGTGTCTGGTGGCGGCTTGTGTCACAGTGTCTGGTGGCGGCTTGTGCTGCAGTGTCTGGTGGCGGCTTGTGTCACAGTGTCTGGTGGCGGCTTGTGTCACAGTGTCTGGTGGCGGCTTGTGCTGCAGTGTCTGGTGGCGGCTTGTGTCACAGTGTCTGGTGGCGGCTTGTGTCACAGTGTCTGGTGGCGGCTTGTGCTACAGTGTCTGGTGGCGGCTTGTGCTGCAGTGTCTGGTGGCGGCTTGTGTCACAGTGTCTGGTGGCGGCTTGTGCTACAGTGTCTGGTGGCGGCTTGTGTCACAGTGTCTCGTGGCGGCTTGTGTCACAGTGTCTGGTGGCGGCTTGTGTCACAGTGTCTGGTGGCGGCTTGTGTCACAGTGTCTCGTGGCGGCTTGTGTCACAGTGTCTGGTGGCGGCTTGTGCTGCAGTGTCTGGTGGCGGCTTGTGTCACAGTGTCTCGTGGCGGCTTGTGCTGCAGTGTCTGGTGGCGGCTTGTGTCACAGTGTCTGGTGGCGGCTTGTGTCACAGTGTCTGGTGGCGGCTTGTGCTACAGTGTCTGGTGGCGGCTTGTGCTGCAGTGTCTGGTGGCGGCTTGTGTCACAGTGTCTGGTGGCGGCTTGTGTCACAGTGTCTGGTGGCGGCTTGTGCTACAGTGTCTGGTGGCGGCTTGTGCTGCAGTGTCTGGTGGCGGCTTGTGTCACAGTGTCTGGTGGCGGCTTGTGCTACAGTGTCTGGTGGCGGCTTGTGCTGCAGTGTCTGGTGGCGGCTTGTGTCACAGTGTCTGGTGGCGGCTTGTGCTACAGTGTCTGGTGGCGGCTTGTGCTGCAGTGTCTGGTGGCGGCTTGTGTCACAGTGTCTGGTGGCGGCTTGTGCTACAGTGTCTGGTGGCGGCTTGTGCTGCAGTGTCTGGTGGCGGCTTGTGTCACAGTGTCTGGTGGCGGCTTGTGTCACAGTGTCTGGTGGCGGCTTGTGCTGCAGTGTCTGGTGGCGGCTTGTGTCACAGTGTCTGGTGGCGGCTTGTGTCACAGTGTCTGGTGGCGGCTTGTGCTGCAGTGTCTGGTGGCGGCTTGTGTCACAGTGTCTGGTGGCGGCTTGTGTCACAGTGTCTGGTGGCGGCTTGTGCTACAGTGTCTGGTGGCGGCTTGTGCTGCAGTGTCTGGTGGCGGCTTGTGTCACAGTGTCTGGTGGCGGCTTGTGCTACAGTGTCTGGTGGCGGCTTGTGCTGCAGTGTCTGGTGGCGGCTTGTGCTACAGTGTCTGGTGGCGGCTTGTGTCACAGTGTCTGGTGGCGGCTTGTGTCACAGTGTCTGGTGGCGGCTTGTGCCACAGTGTCTGGTGGCGGCTTGTGTCACAGTGTCTGGTGGCGGCTTGTGCTGCAGTGTCTGGTGGCGGCTTGTGTCACAGTGTCTGGTGGCGGCTTGTGTCACAGTGTCTGGTGGCGGCTTGTGCTGCAGTGTCTGGTGGCGGCTTGTGTCACAGTGTCTGGTGGCGGCTTGTGTCACAGTGTCTGGTGGCGGCTTGTGCTGCAGTGTCTGGTGGCGGCTTGTGTCACAGTGTCTGGTGGCGGCTTGTGTCACAGTGTCTGGTGGCGGCTTGTGTCACAGTGTCTGGTGGCGGCTTGTGCTGCAGTGTCTGGTGGCGGCTTGTGTCACAGTGTCTGGTGGCGGCTTGTGTCACAGTGTCTGGTGGCGGCTTGTGCTACAGTGTCTGGTGGCGGCTTGTGTCACAGTGTCTGGTGGCGGCTTGTGTCACAGTGTCTGGTGGCGGCTTGTGTCACAGTGTCTGGTGGCGGCTTGTGTCACAGTGATGGCGGCTTGTGTCACAGTGTCTGGTGGCGGCTTGTGTCACAGTGGTGGCGGCTTGTGTCACAGTGTCTGGTGGCGGCTTGTGTCACAGTGTCTGGTGGCGGCTTGTGTCACAGTGGTGGCGGCTTGTGTCACAGTGTCTCGTGGCGGCTTGTGTCACAGTGTCTGGTGGCGGCTTGTGTCACAGTGGTGGCGGCTTGTGTCACAGTGGTGGCGGCTTGTGTCACAGTGGTGGCGGCTTGTGTCACAGTGTCTCGTGGCGGCTTGTGTCACAGTGTCTCGTGGCGGCTTGTGTCACAGTGTCTGGTGGCGGCTTGTGTCACAGTGGTGGCGGCTTGTGTCACAGTGTCTGGTGGCGGCTTGTGTCACAGTGTCTGGTGGCGGCTTGTGTCACAGTGTCTGGTGGCGGCTTGTGTCACAGTGGTGGCGGCTTGTGTCACAGTGTCTCGTGGCGGCTTGTGTCACAGTGTCTCGTGGCGGCTTGTGTCACAGTGTCTGGTGGCGGCTTGTGTCACAGTGTCTGGTGGCGGCTTGTGTCACAGTGTCTGGTGGCGGCTTGTGTCACAGTGGTGGCGGCTTGTGTCACAGTGTCTGGTGGCGGCTTGTGTCACAGTGTCTGGTGGCGGCTTGTGTCACAGTGTCTGGTGGCGGCTTGTGTCACAGTGTCTGGTGGCGGCTTGTGCTACAGTGTCTGGTGGTGGCTTGTGTCACAGTGTCTGGTGGCGGCTTGTGTCACAGTGTCTGGTGGCGGCTTGTGTCACAGTGTCTGGTGGCGGCTTGTGCTACAGTGTCTGGTGGCGGCTTGTGTCACAGTGTCTGGTGGCGGCTTGTGCTACAGTGTCTGGTGGCGGCTTGTGTCACAGTGTCTGGTGGCGGCTTGTGCTACAGTGTCTGGTGGCGGCTTGTGTCACAGTGTCTGGTGGCGGCTTGTGTCACAGTGTCTGGTGGCGGCTTGTGCTACAGTGTCTGGTGGCGGCTTGTGTCACAGTGTCTGGTGGCGGCTTGTGTCACAGTGTCTCGTGGCGGCTTGTGTCACAGTGTCTGGTGGCGGCTTGTGTCACAGTGTCTGGTGGCGGCTTGTGTCACAGTGTCTGGTGGCGGCTTGTGCTACAGTGTCTGGTGGCGGCTTGTGCTGCAGTGTCTGGTGGCGGCTTGTGTCACAGTGTCTGGTGGCGGCTTGTGTCACAGTGTCTGGTGGCGGCTTGTGCTACAGTGTCTGGTGGCGGCTTGTGCTGCAGTGTCTGGTGGCGGCTTGTGTCACAGTGTCTGGTGGCGGCTTGTGTCACAGTGTCTGGTGGCGGCTTGTGCTGCAGTGTCTGGTGGCGGCTTGTGTCACAGTGTCTGGTGGCGGCTTGTGCTACAGTGTCTGGTGGCGGCTTGTGCTGCAGTGTCTGGTGGCGGCTTGTGTCACAGTGTCTGGTGGCGGCTTGTGTCACAGTGTCTCGTGGCGGCTTGTGTCACAGTGTCTCGTGGCGGCTTGTGTCACAGTGTCTCGTGGCGGCTTGTGCTACAGTGTCTGGTGGAGGCTGGTGTCACAGTGTCTGGTGGCGGCTTGTGTCACAGTGTCTGGTGGCGGCTTGTGTCACAGTGTCTGGTGGCGGCTTGTGCTACAGTGTCTGGTGGCGGCTTGTGCTGCAGTGTCTGGTGGCGGCTTGTGTCACAGTGTCTGGTGGCGGCTTGTGCTACAGTGTCTGGTGGCGGCTTGTGCTACAGTGTCTGGTGGCGGCTTGTGCTGCAGTGTCTGGTGGCGGCTTGTGTCACAGTGTCTGGTGGCGGCTTGTGTCACAGTGTCTGGTGGCGGCTTGTGCTGCAGTGTCTGGTGGCGGCTTGTGTCACAGTGTCTGGTGGCGGCTTGTGTCACAGTGTCTGGTGGCGGCTTGTGTCACAGTGTCTGGTGGCGGCTTGTGCTACAGTGTCTGGTGGCGGCTTGTGTCACAGTGTCTGGTGGCGGCTTGTGTCACAGTGTCTGGTGGCGGCTTGTGCTACAGTGTCTGGTGGCGGCTTGTGCTACAGTGTCTGGTGGCGGCTTGTGTCACAGTGTCTGGTGGCGGCTTGTGCTGCAGTGTCAGGTGGCGGCTTGTGTCACAGTGTCTCGTGGCGGCTTGTGTCACAGTGTCTGGTGGCGGCTTGTGTCACAGTGTCTGGTGGCGGCTTGTGTCACAGTGTCTCGTGGCGGCTTGTGTCACAGTGTCTCGTGGCGGCTTGTGTCACAGTGTCTGGTGGCGGCTTGTGTCACAGTGTCTGGTGGCGGCTTGTGTCACAGTATCTCGTGGCGGCTTGTGTCACAGTGTCTCGTGGCGGCTTGTGCTGCAGTGTCTGGTGGCGGCTTGTGTCACAGTGTCTGGTGGCGGCTTGTGCTACAGTGCCTGGTGGCGGCTTGTGCTGCAGTGTCTGGTGGCGGCTTGTGCTACAGTGTCTGGTGGCGGCTTGTGTCACAGTGTCTGGTGGCGGCTTGTGTCACAGTGTCTGGTGGCGGCTTGTGCCACAGTGTCTGGTGGCGGCTTGTGCTGCAGTGCCTGGTGGCGGCTTGTGTCACAGTGTCTGGTGGCGGCTTGTGCTACAGTGTCTAGTGGCGGCTTGTGTCACAGTGTCTGGTGGCGGCTTGTGTCACAGTGTCTGGTGGCGGCTTGTGTCACAGTGTCTGGTTGCGGCTTGTGTCACAGTGTCTGGTGGCGGCTTGTGTCACATTGTCTCGTGGCGGCTTGTGTCACAGTGTCTCGTGGCGGCTTGTGTCACAGTGTCTCGTGGCGGCTTGTGTCACAGTGATGGCGGCTTGTGTCACAGTGTCTCGTGGCGGCTTGTGTCACAGTGGTGGCGGCTTGTGTCACAGTGTCTCGTGGCGGCTTGTGTCACAGTGTCTGGTGGCGGCTTGTGTCACAGTGGTGGCGGCTTGTGTCACAGTGTCTCGTGGCGGCTTGTGTCACAGTGTCTGGTGGCGGCTTGTGTCACAGTGTCTGGTGGCGGCTTGTGCTACAGTGTCTGGTGGCGGCTTGTGCTGCAGTGTCTGGTGGCGGCTTGTGTCACAGTGTCTGGTGGCGGCTTGTGCTACAGTGTCTGGTGGCGGCTTGTGTCACAGTGTCTGGTGGCGGCTTGTGTCACAGTGTCTGGTGGCGGCTTGTGCTACAGTGTCTGGTGGCGGCTTGTGCTACAGTGTCTGGTGGCGGCTTGTGTCACAGTGTCTGGTGGCGGCTTGTGCTGCAGTGTCAGGTGGCGGCTTGTGTCACAGTGTCTCGTGGCGGCTTGTGTCACAGTGTCTGGTGGCGGCTTGTGTCACAGTGTCTGGTGGCGGCTTGTGTCACAGTGTCTCGTGGCGGCTTGTGTCACAGTGTCTCGTGGCGGCTTGTGCTGCAGTGTCTGGTGGCGGCTTGTGTCACAGTGTCTGGTGGCGGCTTGTGCTACAGTGCTGGTGGCGGCTTGTGCTGCAGTGTCTGGTGGCGGCTTGTGCTACAGTGTCTGGTGGCGGCTTGTGTCACAGTGTCTGGTGGCGGCTTGTGTCACAGTGTCTGGTGGCGGCTTGTGCCACAGTGTCTGGTGGCGGCTTGTGCTGCAGTGCCTGGTGGCGGCTTGTGTCACAGTGTCTGGTGGCGGCTTGTGCTACAGTGTCTAGTGGCGGCTTGTGTCACAGTGTCTGGTGGCGGCTTGTGTCACAGTGTCTGGTGGCGGCTTGTGCTGCAGTGTCTGGTGGCGGCTTGTGTCACAGTGTCTGGTGGCGGCTTGTGTCACAGTGTCTGGTGGCGGCTTGTGCTACAGTGTCTGGTGGCGGCTTGTGCTACAGTGTCTGGTGGCGGCTTGTGCTGCAGTGTCTGGTGGCGGCTTGTGTCACAGTGTCTGGTGGCGGCTTGTGTCACAGTGTCTGGTGGCGGCTTGTGCAGTGTCTGGTGGCGGCTTGTGTCACAGTGTCTGGTGGCGGCTTGTGTCACAGTGTCTGGTGGCGGCTTGTGTCACAGTGTCTGGTGGCGGCTTGTGTCACAGTGTCTGGTGGCGGCTTGTGTCACAGTGTCTGGTGGCGGCTTGTGTCACAGTGTCTGGTGGCGGCTTGTGCTACAGTGTCTGGTGGCGGCTTGTGTCACAGTGTCTGGTGGCGGCTTGTGTCACAGTGTCTGGTGGCGGCTTGTGTCACAGTGTCTGGTGGCGGCTTGTGTCACAGTGTCTGGTGGCGGCTTGTGTCACAGTGTCTGGTGGCGGCTTGTGTCACAGTGTCTGGTGGCGGCTTGTGCTGCAGTGTCTGGTGGCGGCTTGTGCTGCAGTGTCAGGTGGCGGCTTGTGTCACAGTGTCTGTGGCGGCTTGTGTCACAGTGTCTGGTGGCGGCTTGTGTCACAGTGTCTGGTGGCGGCTTGTGTCACAGTGGTGGCGGCTTGTGTCACAGTGTCTGTGGCGGCTTGTGTCACAGTGTCTGGTGGCGGCTTGTGTCACAGTGTCTGGTGGCGGCTTGTGTCACAGTGTCTGGTGGCGGCTTGTGTCACAGTGTCTGGTGGCGGCTTGTGTCACAGTGGTGGCGGCTTGTGTCACAGTGTCTGGTGGCGGCTTGTGTCACAGTGTTTGGTGGCGGCTTGTGTCACAGTGTCTGGTGGCGGCTTGTGTCACAGTGTGGTGGCGGCTTGTGTCACAGTGTCTGGTGGCGGCTTGTGTCACAGTGTCTGGTGGCGGCTTGTGTCACAGTGTCTGGTGGCGGCTTGTGTCACAGTGTCTGGTGGCGGCTTGTGTCACAGTGTCTGGTGGCGGCTTGTGTCACAGTGGTGGCGGCTTGTGTCACAGTGTCTCGTGGCGGCTTGTGTCACAGTGTCTGGTGGCGGCTTGTGTCACAGTGTCTGGTGGCGGCTTGTGTCACAGTGTCTGGTGGCGGCTTGTGCTACAGTGTCTGGGGGACTTGTGTCACAGTGTCTGGTGGCGGCTTGTGTCACAGTGTCTGGTGGCGGCTTGTGTCACAGTGTCTGGTGGCGGCTTGTGCTACAGTGTCTGGTGGCGGCTTGTGTCACAGTGTCTGGTGGCGGCTTGTGCTACAGTGTCTGGTGGCGGCTTGTGTCACAGTGTCTGGTGGCGGCTTGTGCTACAGTGTCTGGGGCGGCTTGTGTCACAGTGTCTGGTGGCGGCTTGTGTCACAGTGTCTGGTGGCGGCTTGTGCTAC
>WNGS01158606.1:0-16024 GCA_020271785.1 Procambarus virginalis
GTAGTGACAGTTGTGAAAGTGGTAGTCACTAATATCTCTAGTGACAGGAGTGCCGTGAGAGGCTGGGGTTCTCATGACGGTGACAGGTGTACCTACAGTGCCAGGGAGGTAACTACCACGGACCTGCACCTATAGGTTAACTAGTGGCGACCTTGAGAGTGTCACAGCTAACTGCCCGCCTCCCACTTACTGGCCGGCGTTCGAGAAAAGGTAATTGTTGCAGCAGTTCTTAATGTACCGGTGCATGGGTACAGGGAGGAGGCGACGATACTACGGTACTACGGTACAGAAGGGTACAGGGAGCGACGCGTCGTCCACCAGGAGACGACAACAACGACTCTCCGAGGCTGGCGACGTGTCCACCACACCCTGAGTGCTCCGGACACGACCAGGTTGGTGAACCTTCACATTTCCAGTGAATTACACCGTTCTACGGAACGTTGACAGATATTTGCTTACTGTTGTTGATGGTGCGTTGATACTTTATTGACTGTGTATACGTTGTTGTTGTTGTTGCTGCTTCTGAGAGTAGAGCGCACCTCTGACTTTCATTTGCTGTGTGAGAATTAATTGCGGGTGTTGTAGCCTAGTGACGGATAGAGGTTCAAAGGCCTAGGCATTGTCCAGTATTTTGGATTTCATAAAATTGAATCATTGTGAACATTATGACGTAAGACTCGGTAAATATTGCATTAAGTAGAGTAATTTTCCGGTTTAAACCAGAATGAGCAACCTGGCATGACAGCCACAAGTTAGGTAATTTAATTTCAGTTTGAGAAAGAGGCTATTAGTAAACTACGTTTTGTGAATACACTTTTAGTAAATATTTCACGGACCCTGTGCTTTGGTATCTCCTTATTTCTATTATTACTGGTCCGTACAGAGGCTGAGTCTTATTGACAAACACTGGGACGTGTGTGTGTGTGTGGTGTGGTGTGTGTGTGGTGGTGTGGTGGGTGTGTGGTGTGATGTGTGTGTTGTGTGTGTGGAGGCTTGGGAGAAATTGTAACTGAAAGTTGGCAATATCCACCATGCTGCAATGATTAGTTATGACGTGAATGACACCGCCCAAATTTTGTTAATAAAAGTACTTCAATACTTCATTCACTCGTATGAGTGTCCGGTGGATTGTAAACTGAATTAAAACACAGAACAACTATAGGATGTTGACTCTGCCAGCAACAATAGCTTAGTGAGTCAACGCTCCCACTCTCAATCAATTGCCATGGTAATATTAATCTTTTGTCTTGAAATAAAAACGTCAATAAGCTATTGTGGAGGCCTTAATAACCATCCAGAGGCTAACAGGCCTTCCCCAGCACTAAAGGTGGACAATGTCTTACCTTAACAATCACCAACGCCCAATATGATGGCTAAAACGGCTGCTTATGTCTCAGACACCACTGTATATAGACACGACAGTCTCCGGAGACACGACGCGTGCTCCCCCACCACGTCTCGAGGACCACGAGGCGGTGTTGCAGGGTGACCTGTGTACGGTGTCAGCCGGGCACCGTGGTGGCTCCCGGCCGCCTCATGCTCACCATTTTGTCTATTTATATTCCGTTGAGGTCTTGGCAGTCTACTAGAGCCCCGGCGGCCTCATGCTCACCATTTTGTCATATTTATATTCCTGTTGAGGTCTTGGCAGTCTACTAGAGCCCCCGGCCGCCTCATGCTCACCATTTGTCACACTTATATTCCTGTTGAGGTCCTGGCAGTCTACTAGAGCCCCTGGCGGCCTCATGCTCACCATTTTGTCACACTTATATTCCTGTTGAGGTCCTGGCAGTCTACTAGAGCCCCTGGCGGCCTCATGCTCACCATTTGTCACACTTATATTCCTGTTGAGGTCCTGGCAGTCTACTAGAGCCCTGGCGGCCTCATGCTCACCCTTTGTCACACTTATATTCCTGTTGAGGTCCTGGCAGTCTACTAGAGCCCTGCCGGCCTCACGCTCACCCTTTTTTCATATATTATATTCCTGTTGAGGTCCTGGCAGTCTACTAGAGCCCCTGCCGGCCTCACGCTCACCCTTTTGTCATATTTATATTCCTGGTGAGGTCTTGGCAGTTACTAGAGCCCCTGGCGGCCTCACGCTTCACCATTTTGCCACATTTATATTCCTGTTGAGGTCTTGACAGTCTACTAGAGCAGCGGGGTCATATGAATCCTTCACCACGTTTTTCAATTATATTTTATACACATAATGTATCATAAATGAGCTTATATATCAGTTAAAACAAGCAGTTAATATATAAATTATACGTATTTTGAATATTTTGTTTTTAGTGAAATATTAGTTAATTTAGCCAATTTTTTTAAATTAATGATTCGAAGCCTCATAAATGTTACATGTAAACACACTCTACAGTTAAGGCGTAGCCTCATATATTATCTAAAATTCAAATTACCATAACAATATATTATTGCGGGTTTACGCAAAGTTAAAGATTGGTTTAGCGTATAAGTACGTTGATTTATGGTGTTGATTCACTATTGTGGTGAATTATTATTATTATGGTGAATTCATTGTGAATTACTTAGCTCGTGGTACAATATAGGCTGAAAATTAATGAAACTTTAGGTTGATGTATGTAAACAAAAATGCTTACGGATTGTATATGGGGCTTCCACACACGTGAAATTTGCTTAGTTTTCATGATTAGATGTTTTGTGAAGGAGCCCAGGGGGAACCAATCTCTCTCTCTCTCTCTCTCTCTCTCTCTCTCTCTCATTATTTTTTCTCGTTCGCCTATTTGAGTCTCGGTAGTACAGTTGAGTTCGTTCTCGAATCATGGACGGGACAGAAGTGTTGGGCAAGTTTCCTATCACTGATGGACCCGTTCACCTAGCAGTAACTAAGTACTCGCCAGTTAAACAACTGTTGGGGCGTTGCATCCTAGGGAGGGTCAGTAATTCGTTCTTTAATTCGATATAAGCCTAACATATTTGTAACACAGGTTACCTATCCCCAATAAAATGAATTAGTATTCACTTAAAAATAAATCACTGTCAATACATTTCAGATAGCAAGATGAACAAGGACAATTTATAATTAATAATTCAGTTTTCACAGGAAATAGCTATCGTGACCGGGAGAGGAGCCTCCAAGCAGGACGGCTCATATTCCTGTCTGGAAAACGTGTTGACGGGTCTTAACGTGAATGAATATTCCCAGCTAGATAATAGACAGAACACGGACAGCAAAAATCTCCCTAATGTGTGCTGCTAGGGGAGGGAAATGGCCATCAACTGGACAATGGTACGGGAACATTTTCCGCTCCAGCGGAATTTTCATTAGTCAGCGTTGGAGGACAATTTTCCCGAGTGTTCATTGTTTACCTCAACTCGCATTTTTGTTTGTTTTTTCCCCCGTGGTAAAGAGCTTCAAAACTCTGACCGCCTTCGCACCTTCCCAGAGAAAAATTGTTTGGTAAATAGTTCCCCCCAACTTCATCCTCAGCTGCAGCTGGAGCTGAGCTGTTGACGCTGGCCGCACTCTGCCGGATATACTGTATTTCATAACAACGTCAGCCATTGGTCTTCACAGAGCACAGCTGCTCGCCCGGCCTTGCCGCCACCCACAGAAAATGGGAATTGTTGATGGGTGATTCCCGCCAAATTTTGTCCCAAGCCCCGACAGGACTTCACACACAGATTATTTGATAAACAAATGGTAGTTTATGGTACATGTAACGGAGTAATGGTAATTGACGGATCATGTGATGTTGTAATGGTAATATACGGATTATATAACAAGATAATGATAGTTTACAAATAATGTGCCGAGCTAATGGTAGCTTACGAATCATGAAACGGGTAATGGTAGCTTAAAATTCCATAACAGGGTAATGGTAGTGGCAGACTCAACTAAAGTCTTGAACGAAGACCTTCGTGTCCTACGTTCCTAAATGCAACATTCCTTCACGATGCTATAATTGCATATTTTGTTGTTTTGTAAATGATAATGCCAAGCAATTTGCTCCTTGCAACACGTGAAGCTCTAGACCAGGTGTCATATACCTGTGGACCACTTGTTACTCTGTGAAAACAGATGTCATGTGCTGATGTCTTACTCTGTGAAAACAGGTGTCTTGTGCTGATATCTTACTCTGTGAAAACAGGTGTCTTGTGTTGATATCTTACTCGGTAAAAACAGGTGTCATGTGCTGATATCTTGCTCTGTAAAAACAGGTGTCCTGTGCTGATATCTTACTCGGTAAAAACAGGTGTACTGTGCTGATATCTTACTCGGTAAAAACAGGTGTCCTGTGCTGATATCTTATTCGGTAAAACAGGTGTCTTGTGCTGATATCTTACTCGCTAAAAACAGATGTCCTGTGCTGATATCTTACTCGCTAAAAACAGATGTCCTGTGCTGATATCTTACTCGCTAAAAACAGATGTCCTGTGCTGATATCTTACTCGCTAAAAACAGATGTCCTGTGCTGATATCTTACTCGCTAAAAACAGGTGTCATATACAGACACATTACTCTGTAGAACAGATGTCAAGTACAAACAAATTACTTTATAGAACAGGTACCATATAGAGGTGTGTTGGGCTGTGGTCACATAGAATCACATCACTTTATAGCAGCTGTCACGCAGGGCTCAGTAAGGAAGCCTCTTTAGTACACACTTGGAGTAGCTCCCCAAGTCCGCCCTGATGGCCGTGTTTACAAATACACGTCACTATGCCCCACCCCCATTTCCCCTCCCCTCCCGGTGTCCTATTTTCCAATTTGTTACATGTGTACTGTTGATTAGAAAGTCCTTGTTGACACGGGTCTAAAACCTGAAGTCTACTGTATGTTGACCAGACCACACACTAGAAGGTGAAGGGACGACGACGTTTCGGTCCGTCCTGGACCATTCTCAAGTCGATTACCACCATACCTATCTATGTAGGTATGTTGACGACATGCTCATGTTGGTAGCTGATGTAGGTAGGCTGATGTAGCTGATGTAGGTAGGCTGATGTAGCTGATGGTAGGTGATGTAGGTAGGCTGATGTAGCTGATGGTAGGTGATGTAGGTAGGCTGATGTAGCTGATGTAGGTAGGCTGATGTAGCTGATGGTAGGTGATGTAGGTAGGCTGATGTAGCTGATGGTAGGTGATGTAGGTAGGCTGATGTAGCTGATGGTAGCTGATGTAGGTAGGCTGATGTAGCTGATGGTAGGTGATGTAGGTAGGCTGATGTAGCTGATGGTAGCTGATGTAGGTAGGCTGATGTAGCTGATGTAGGTAGGCTGATGTAGCTGATGTAGGTAGGCTGATGTAGCTGATGTAGGTAGGCTGATGTAGCTGATGTAGGTAGGCTGATGTAGCTGATGTAGGTAGGCTGATGTAGCTGATGTAAGTAGGCTGATGTAGCTGATGGTAGGTGATGTAGGTAGGCTGATGTAGCTGATGGTAGCTGATGTAGGTAGGCTCATGTAGGTGATGGTAGCTGATGTAGGTAGGCTCATGTAGCTGATGCAGGTAGGTCTTTATATTTAAGGACACTTTCAAGCGAAGCTTCGTGCTAAGTTTCAGCTACGAGATAGTGAAGGTTAGCTGCCCTTCCTACATGTAAGAGTCAGGGAATGGAATGGCGGCTTTCACGCACTAACCAACACGAAGGGAACCATGACAGGTATGGGCCTTACAGGTACAAGCTAGGTGATGTGGAGCCCTATGCTGCTCGCGCCCTCACAGCTCCAGTGGGAAGCAGATTGGCCAGGTAGAGTAAGGCGGGTCATAATCAATAATATATGCTCTGATGGATATGTCGAAGAGAGCATTAAAATGGAGGTGAGCCTCCACGCTTCTTCTGATGAAACGGTCAGTACATTACCAACCCCATCTTATTAACATTGTCTAAAGGAACTTCGTTTCCACGGCTCATAAAACACAGGAAAGAATCCTTAATGACAATATTGATGGAAACGTGCGCCCCCTCCCCCCTCTCTCTCCACCGTTACCAACCAGAAGATCGTTAACAATATACTATAAGAGCAAGGGGACCGACAATTTACTCGTGAAGAACCCTGTCGGCACCAAGCGAAACGTCTTGAAAAAGACGAATGTCGTCTGTGTCTTCATATGCCCAATAGTGACTGTCAGCACCAACGATCTCAGTGTGTAGGCAAGACAACATTTCTTTGAACGCGACTAACAATGCACAAACAACAAAGCCCCATCAAGGAACATATAGCCTCTACACTTAACCAGATCATCACCAGAGACATCCTGACACAGACAGCGACGAAGGAAGTGGACATCATCGTATGGTGAAAAATTAACAACATAAGAAATATAGAGAAAATCCGTGCTAGGCTCACTCATCTCAGCCTTTTTAACATATTCATTAATAGATGTGTACGAGAAAGACATAACATGAGTCACAGTTCGTGGAGAGAAGGTTGGGCCGAGAGTGAACATGGAGAACACTGGGAAGGAACAGAGAAAGATCTTCAACTACTGAACACTGCCGAGTCTAGGGGCTGGCCAGGACTCCCGCTTCAACGTCTAAGCCTCATTAACATAATATTTACATATATAGCACTAATTACCAGAACTTCCCCAACTTTGTCATTTACACCAAATTTCCGGAAGTGCCTCCCAGGAGTCCTATTTACACTTACATTTACAGAAAACAAATATGTTCGATTTTTTTTAAGATTTCCTGTTGTTTAGTTGAATTCCTCTTGTCTGTCTTAGAGTGACCTCTCGTAGTAATTACTTCTCCTTAACCTTGGTCATGTTCTCCTTGGTCATGTTCATCTTGGTCATGTTCATCTTGGTCATGTTCTCCTTGGTCATGTTCACCTTGGTCATGTTCATCTTGGTCATGTTCACCTTGGTCATGTTCTCCTTGGTCATGTTCATCTTGGTCATGTTCATCTTGGTCATGTTCATCTTGGTCATGTTCTCCTTGGTCATGTTCACCTTGGTCATGTTCATCTTGGTCATGTTCACCTTGGTCATGTTCATCTTGGTCATGTTCACCTTGGTCATGTTCATCTTGGTCATGTTCATCTTGGTCATGCTCTCCTTGGTCATGTTCATCTTGGTCATGTTCTCCTTGGTCATGTTCTCCTTGGTCATGTTATTCTTGGTCATGTTCATCTTGGTCATGTTCACCTTGGTCATGTTCTCCTTGGTCATGTTCTCCTTGGTCATGTTCATCTTGGTCATGTTCTCCTTGGTCATGTTCACCTTGGTCATGTTCATCTTGGTCATGTTCTCCTTGGTCATGTTCATCTTGGTCATGTTCTCCTTGGTCATGTTATTCTTGGTCATGTTCATCTTGGTCATGTTCACCTTGGTCATGTTCTCCTTGGTCATGTTCTCCTTGGTCATGTTCATCTTGGTCATGTTCTCCTTGGTCATGTTCACCTTGGTCATGTTCATCTTGATCATGTTCTCCTTTGTCATGTTCATCTTGGTCATGTCCTCCTTGGTCATGTTCATCTTGGTCATGTTCTCCTTGGTCATGTTCTCCTTGGTCATGTTCATCTTGGTCATGTTCTCCTTGGTCATGTTCATCTTGGTCATGTTCATCTTGGTCAAGTTCATCTTGGTCATGTTCACCTTGGTCATGTTCGTCTTGGTCATGTTCTCCTTGGTCATGTTCACCTTGGTCATGTTCATCTTGGTCATGTTCACCTTGGTCATGTTCATCTTGGTCATATTCTCCTTGGTCATGTTCATCTTGGTCATGTTCATCTTGGTCATGTTCACCTTGGTCATGTTCATCTTGGTCATATTCTCCTTGGTCATGTTCATCTTGGTCATGTTCATCTTGGTCATGTTCACCTTGGTCATGTTCATCTTGGTCATGTTCACCTTGGTCATGTTCTCCTTGGTCATGTTCTCCTTGGTCATGTTCACCTTGGTCATGTTCATCTTGGTCATGTTCACCTTGGTCATGTTCACCTTGGTCATGTTCACCTTGGTCATGTTCACCTTGGTCATGTTCTCCTTGGTCATGTTCACCTTGGTCATGTTCTCCTTGGTCATGTTCACCTTGGTCATGTTCACCTTGGTCATGTTCACCTTGGTCATGTTCACCTTGGTCATGTTTACCTTGGTCATGTTCTCCTTGGCCATGTTCACCTTGGTCATGTTCACCTTGGTCATGTTCACCTTGGTCATGTTCACCTTGGTCATGTTCTCCTTGGTCATGTTCACCTTGGTCATGTTCACCTTGGTCATGTTCACCTTGGTCATGTTCACCTTGGTCATGTTCTCCTTGGTCATGTTCTCCTTGGTCATGTTCTCCTTGGTCATGTTCACCTTGGTCATGTTCACCTTGGTCATGTTCACCTTGGTCATGTTCACCTTGGCCATGTTCACCTTGGTCATGTTCTCCTTGGTCATGTTCACCTTGGTCATGTTCTCCTTGGTCATGTTCACCTTGGTCATGTTCTCCTTGGTCATGTTCACCTTGGTCATGTTCACCTTGGTCATGTTCACCTTGGTCATGTTCACCTTGGTCATGTTTACCTTGGTCATGTTCTCCTTGGCCATGTTCACCTTGGTCATGTTCACCTTGGTCATGTTCACCTTGGTCATGTTCACCTTGGTCATGTTCTCCTTGGTCATGTTCACCTTGGTCATGTTCACCTTGGTCATGTTCTCCTTGGTCATGTTCTCCATGGTCATGTTCTCCTTGGTCATTTTCACCTTGGTCATGTTCACCTTGGTCATGTTCTCCTTGGTCATGTTCTCCTTGGTCATGTTCTCCTTGGTCATGTTCTCCTTGGTCATGTTCTCCTTGGTCATGTTCTCCTTGGTCATGTTCACCTTGGTCATGTTACATACACCTTCACCATAGCTCTCAATAATCACCATGATCATCTTAACTGTTGGTGTCTTCCTCCGGCACTAGACAGAGTCGAATAAAGTTAAGAAAATGGGATTGAAAGTTCTTAAAAATTCTTCTTTATAGCATTAGGAAACTGAATCCAAATTTCTCTGTAGTCAGAGTCAGGACGACTATTGTCAACTATTGTCAGCTATTGTCGGACCTCTATTGTCAGCTATAGTGATACTGGAGACATATATTAGGTACCTGTCTGGTGCCTAATCTCAATTCCTGTAATGTCTAGAGTCTGTAATTCGGTCAAAAAATCAGTCGTAACCATAAGAAGGATTCGAACCCGAGCACTTGGTACTACCCAGCGCACACCCTGACCCTCCTCACGCTTCCTTCCATTGATATATGATGTATATGATGTTAGTGTGATGTCATTGTGTGATGTTCATCATAATAAAAAGTTAAAAGGTCTGTCATTATTTGTCCCTATCAGTTCAGCTGAGAATTTTGTATGTGGTAACCATGTCTCTTCTAATTCTTCTGTCTTCCAGGGACTGGAGGTTCAATTCGTGTTGCTTTCCCTCGTAACTCACACTCGTTGTTTTGGGCCTTAGCCTGGTGGCAGACCTTTGTCTGGCTGCCTCTGTTTTTCTGTGTGAGAGCAGCAGCCACAATAGCAGCCGCAGCTGCAGAGGAACCACTGCCTCGGGGCGTGAGAGGGGAAGTGAAATGATGGCGCGTGGCTATGTGGGCATGTTTGCCATGCCCTCGGGGTAATGTGTGTATTGACGGGTCACACTTGGCAGGGTGGGTATCAATAGATGATAAATTATGGAGGTAATATTTCTGTGTTAATTACTATCATAGACCCTTATTACAACGAAAATATGTTAGAATTTTTTAATTTTGCAGATATCAGTGTGGAATGTTATACACCAGTGCAAGAAAGAAAAGAACTCTGAAAAATACTTCACATTCCAATATTTCGTGGGTGTAGCCTTAGGCACCATATCAAATGACACGCATTTCATTTACATCAACCCTAACCCAGAAACGTTTGGCATGTACCCAAAAGCAATTACTGTTAAGAATTTTGAGAGGCTAGCCCCAAGCCTCCAACCTCTAACAGACTATCCAGTTTAAAGATATAGAGTCATTACAAAATATTTTCTATAATTGAATTGAGTTTGTAGAATTAGCGAGTTAATTTATTACACTCTCGTTCAGTGGGATGTTGTTGTGGTTGTTAGTAGGTTGTTGTGGTTGTTAGTGGGTTGTTGTGGTTGTTAGTGGGTTGTTGTGGTTGTTAGTGGGTGTTGTGGTTGTTAGTGGGTGTTGTGGTTGTTAGTGGGTTGTTGTGGTTGTTAGTGGGTTGTTGTGGTTGTGAGTGGGTTGTTGTGGTTGTTAGTGGGTTTTTGTGGTTGTTAGTGGGTTGTTGTGGTTGTTAGTGGGTTGTTGTGATTGTTAGTTGGTTGTTATGGTTGTTAGTGGGTTGTTGTGGTTGTTAGTGGGTTGTTGTGGTTGTTAGTGGGTGTTGTGGTTGTTAGTGGGTTGTTGTGGTTGTTAGTGGGTTGTTGTGGTTGTTAGTGGGTTGTTGTGGTTGTTAGTGGGTTGTTGTGGTTGTTAGTGGGTTGTTGTGGTTGTTAGTGGGTTGTTGTGGTTGTTAGTGGGTTGTTGTGATTGTTAGTTGGTTGTTATGGTTGTTAGTGGGTTGTTGTGGTTGTTAGTGGGTTGTTGTGGTTGTTAGTGGGTTGTTGTGGTTGTTAGTGGGTGTTGTGGTTGTTAGTGGGTTGTTGTGGTTGTTAGTGCGGTGTTGTGGTTGTTAGTGGGATGTTGTGGTTGTTAGTGGGTTGTTGTGGTTGTTAGTGGGTTGTTGTGGTTGTTAGTGGGTTGTTGTGGTTGTTAGTGGGTTGTTGTGGTTGTTAGTGGGTTGTTGTGGTTGTTGTGGTTGTTAGTGGGTTGTTGTGGTTGTTAGTGGTTGTTGTGGTTGTTAGTGGGTGTTGTGGTTGTTAGTGGGTGTTGTGGTTGTTAGTGGTGTTGTGGTTGTTAGTGGGTTGTTGTGGTTGTTAGTACGGTGTTGTGATTGTTAGTTGGTTGTTGTGGTTGTTAGTGGGTTGTTGTGGTTGTTAGTGGGTTGTTGTGATTGTTAGTGGGGTGTTGTGGTTGTTAGTGGGTGTTGTGGTTGTTGTGGTTGTTAGTGGGTTGTTGTGATTGTTGTGGTTGTTAGTGGGTTGTTGTGATTGTTAGTGGGTTGTTGTGGTTGTTAGTGGGTTGTTGTGATTGTTAGTGGGTTGTTGTGATTGTTAGTGGGTTGTTGTGGTTGTTGTGATTGTTAGTGGGTTGTTGTGGTTGTTAGTGGGTTGTTGTGGTTGTTGTGGTTGTTAGTGGGTTGTTGTGGTTGTTGTGATTGTTAGTGGGTTGTTGTGATTGTTAGTGGGTTGTTGTGGTTGTTGTGGTTGTTAGGGGTTGTGTGGTTGTTGTGGTTGTTAGTGGGTTGTTGTGGTTGTTGTGATTGTTAGTGGGTTGTTGTGATTGTTAGTGGGTTGTTGTGGTTGTTGTGGTTGTTAGTGGGTTGTTGTGTTGTTGTGATTGTTAGTGGGTTGTTGTGGTTGTTGTGGTTGTTAGTGGGTTGTTGTGGTTGTTGTGGGTTGTTGTGGTTGTTAGTGGGTTGTTGTGGTTGTTAGTGGGTTGTTGTGGTTGTTAGTGGGTTGTTGTGGTTGTTAGTGGGTTGTTGTGGTTGTTAGTGGGTTGTTATGGGTGTTAGTGGGTTGTTGTGGTTGTTAGTGGGTTGTTGTGGTTGTTAGTGGGTTGTTGTGGTTGTTAGTGGGTGTTGTGGTTGTTAGTGGGGTGTTGTGGTTGTTAGTGGGTTGTTGTGGGTTGTTAGAGGGTTGTTTGTGGTGTTAGTGGGTTGTTATGGTTGTTAGTGGGTTGTTATGGTTGTTAGTGGGTTGTTGTGGTTGTTAGTGGGTTGTTATGGTTGTTAGTGGGTTGTTATGGTTGTTAGTGGGTTGTTGTGGTTGTTAGTGGGTTGTTATGGTTGTTAGTGGGTTGTTATGGTTGTTAGTGGGTTGTTGTGGTTGTTAGTGGGTTGTTGTGGTTGTTAGTGGGTTGTTATGGTTGTTAGTGGGTTGTTGTGGTTGTTAGTGGGTTGTTATGGTTGTTAGTGGGTTGTTATGGTTGTTAGTGGGTTGTTGTGGTTGTTAGTGGGTTGTTATGGTTGTTAGTGGGTTGTTATAGTTGTTAGTGGGTTGTTGTGGTTGTTAGTGGGGTGTTGTGGTTGTTAGTGGGTTGTTGTGATTGTTAGTGGGGTGTTGTGGTTGTTAGTGGGTTGTTGTGGTTGTTAGTGGGTTGTTGTGGTTGTTAGTGGGTTGTTATGGTTGTTAGTGGGTTGTTATGGTTGTTAGTGGGTTGTTGTGGTTGTTAGTGGGGTGTTGTGGTTGTTAGTGGGTTGTTGTGATTGTAGTGGGGTGTTGTGGTTGTTAGTGGGGTGTGGTGGTGTAGTGGGTTGTTGTGGTTGTTAGTGGGTTGTTGTGGTTGTTAGTGGGTTGTTGTGGTTGTTAGTGGGTTGTTGTGGTTGTTAGTGGGTTGTTGTGGTTGTTAGTGGGTTGTTGTGGTTGTTAGTGGGTTGTTATGACTGATTGTTAGAGAGATATTTGATAAAAAAAGGTTTTATATACGATAAATAGTTAATTTGTTTATCAAAATATGAATTAATGACCGCTCCATTCAGATAACTTTATCCCTTCACATACTAATTTATTTACAGGGAGAGTTATAATGAGATAAATTTGTGACTCATTGTAGTATATTGTGACTCATTGTTGTATGTTGCAATTCATTGTTGTATGTTGTGATTCATTGTTGTATGTTGTGACTCATTGTAGTATGTTGTGACTCATTGTAGTATGTTGTGACTCATTGTAGTATGTTGTGACTCATGTAGTATGTTGTGACTCATTGTTGTATGTTGTGACTCATTGTTGTATGTTGTGACTCATTGTTGTATGTTGCAATTCATTGTTGTATGTTGTGATTCATTGTTGTATGTTGTGACTCATTGTAGTATGTTGTGACTCATTGTAGTATGTTGTGACTCATTGTAGTATGTTGTGACTCATTGTAGTATGTTGTGACTCATTGTTGTATGTTGTGACTCATTGTTGTATGTTGTGACTCATTGTTGTATGTTGCAATTCATTGTTGTATGTTGTGATTCATTGTTGTATGTTGTGACTCATTGTAGTATGTTGTGACTCATTGTAGTATGTTGTGACTCATTGTAGTATGTTGTGACTCATTGTAGTATGTTGTGACTCATTGTTGTATGTTGTGACTCATTGTTGTATGTTGCAATTCATTGTTGTATGTTGTGATTCATTGTTGTATGTTGTGACTCATTGTAGTATGTTGTGACTCATTGTAGTATGTTGTGACTCATTGTAGTATGTTGTGACTCATTGTAGTATGTTGTGACTCATTGTTGTATGATGTGCAAGCGAATTGTTGCAAGCCTGGCCTTAACCATCACCTTGCAAGCCTGGCCTTAACCATCACCTTGCAAGCCTGGCCTTAACCCTCACCTTGCAAGCCTGGCCTTAACCACCACCTTGCAAGCCTGGCCTTAACCATCACCTTGCAAGCCTGGCCTTAACCACCACCTTGCAAGCCTGGCCTTAACCATCACCTTGCAAGCCTGGCCTTAACCACCACCTTGCAAGCCTGGCCTTAACCCTCACCTTGCAAACCTGGCCTTAACCCTCACCTTGCAAGCCTGGCCTTAACCCTCACCTTGCAAGCCTGGCCTTAACCACCACCTTGCAAGCCTGGCCTTAACCACCACCTTGCAACCTGGCCTTAACCCTCACCTTGCAAGCCTGGCCTTAACCCTCACCTTGCAAGCCTGGCCTTAACCTCACCTTGCAAGCCTGGCCTTAACCCTCACCTTGCAAGCCTGGCCTTAACCATCACCATGCAAGCCTGGCCTTAACCACCACCTTGCAAGCCTGGCCTTAACCCTCACCTTGCAAGCCTGGCCTTAACCCTCACCTTGCAAGCCTGGCCTTAACCCTCACCTTGCAAGCCTGGCCTTAACCCTCACCTTGCAAGCCTGGCCTTAACCCTCACCTTGCAAGCCTGGCCTTAACCATCACCATGCAAGCCTGGCCTTAACCCTCACCTTGCAAGCCTGGCCTTAACCATCACCATGCAAGCCTGGCCTTAACCCTCACCTTGCAAGCCTGGCCTTAACCCTCACCTTGCAAGCCTGGCCTTAACCATCACCATGCAAGCCTGGCCTTAACCCTCACCTTGCAAGCCTGGCCTTAACCCTCACCTTGCAAGCCTGGCCTTAACCATCACCTTGCAACCCTCACCTTGCAAGGCTAATAACAGTCCTCCCATGAACAATAAGCCTAGCTGGGCCCCAGTGCCTGAAAGAGTTCCTTCATAAGCCTTTATGTGTGTGTAAGTCTTGTTTACTTGTCCAGCAAAAAAGTCTATAAATCAGCGACAAAAACATTCGTAATGGACAAACACAAATTGTGATTAAACAACAATTTTTAAACAAAATGTCAAAAAACGTTTCTATTTTGGTAGCTAAGAGGGAGCGGTCGGCCGAGCGGACAGCACGCTGGACTTGTGATCCTGTGGTCCCGGGTTCGATCCCAGGCGCCGGCGAGAAACAATGGGCAGAGTTTCTTTCACCCTATGCCCCTGTTACCTAGCAGTAAAATAGGTACCTGGGTGTTAGTCAGCTGTCACGGGCTGCTTCCTGGGGTGGAGGCCTGGTCGAGGACCGGGCCGTGGGGACACTAAAGCCCCGAAATCATCTCAAGATAACCTCAAGATAAGACAAAGAGAAGTGAGAAGCAACATTGTCTTGCAGTAGACAAGAGCGAGGGAGAGAGTTGTTGTGGTCGGGCACTATCTTGCTCCGACAACACCATGCTGGACCAAATTACCTTAATTTAATGTGTTGTAAGTTCCCAGTGGCCCCTGCTTGCCCTTCCTCGTGATCAGGGCCCCTACACCCTGCCTCTGCCTGCCCTTCCTCGTGATCAGGGCCCCTACACCCTGCCTCTGCCTGCCCTTCCTCGTGATCAGGGCCCCTACACCCTGCCTCTGCCTGCCCTTCCTCGTGATCAGGGCCCCTACACCCTGCCCCTGCCTGCCCTTCCTCGTGATCAGGGCCCCTACAACCCTGCCTCTGCCTGCCCTTCCTCGTGATCAGGGCCCCTACACCCTGCCCCTGCCTGCCCTTCCTCGTGATCAGGGCCCCTACACCCTGCCTCTGCCTGCCCTTCCTCGTGATCAGGGCCCCTACACCCTGCCTCTGCCTGCCCTTCCTCGTGATCAGGGCCCCTACACCCTGCCTCTGCCTGCCCTTCCTCGTGATCAGGGCCCCTACACCCTGCCCCTGCCTGCCCTTCCTCGTGATCAGGCCCCTACACCTGCCTCTGCCTGCCCTTCCTCGTGATCAGGGCCCCTACACCCTGCCTCTGCCTGCCCTTCCTCGTGATCAGGGCCCCTACACCCTGCCTCTGCCTGCCCTTCCTCGTGATCAGGGCCCTACACCCTGCCCCTGCTTGCCCTTCCTCGTGACCAGGGCCCCTACACCCTGCCCCTGCTTGCCCTTCCTCGTGATCAGGGTCCCTGCCCTGCCTGCCCTTCCTCGTGATCAGGGCCCCTACACCCTGCCTCTGCCTGCCCTTCCTCGTGATCAGGGCCCTACACCCTGCCTCTGCCTGCCCTTCCTCGTGATCAGGGCCCCTACACCCTGCCCCTGCCTGCCCTTCCTCGTGATCAGGGCCCTACACCCTGCCCCTGCCTGCCCTTCCTCGTGATCAGGGCCCTACACCCTGCCTCTGCCTGCCCTTCCTCGTGATCAGGGCCCCTACACCCTGCCTCTGCCTGCCCTTCCTCGTGATCAGGGCCCCTACACCCTGCCTTGGAAAGAAATATTTGAAAATAATGGATATCATCTATCTGTTAGGCAAATCGGGTCTTGCTTACCAGGCCAAGAAGTGCAGCTCTGGCTATAAGGTACGACATAAATACAGGAATGAGTTTGGCTGCCTCGTATGACCCGTCTTCTGCAGTTCCTTCTGTTCTTATCCTTTATTCTTAAGAAGGTAGGATGCTTCTTAGTATTACTAAACCCCACACTAACTACCTTCGTAATTACACGCCTTCTCCTGCGACAGCTAAACGCTCCC
>WNGS01158608.1:0-10539 GCA_020271785.1 Procambarus virginalis
GTGGTGTGCGTGTGTGCGTGTGTGCGTGTGTGTGTGTGTGTGTGTGTGTGTGTGTGTGTGTGTGTGTGTGTGTGTACCGTAGTAGTGACGGGTGAGGCCACGTACGTCAGACAGTGTGGGAAGAAGGCAGCGTTCCAGGAGGATGAGGTCCACCCTCCCCCCCCCTCATAATCCAGGTCGGCAGCAGTAAAGTTAATTAATTAACGAAAAAAACATTCTACAATATTAACTTTGATTAATTTTTCCTTTTTGCGTTCGTGTTAATTTGTCTTATTTTTCTGTCGTAATCAAAAGAGATTTAGAACAAAAATAAAGGAATTTTCGAGAACATTTGTACACGTAAAAGTGCACCAGTGATTGTTGACAATCACCGCAGGAGACTGGCAGGAGCTTACGGTGTCACCATCCAAGCCTCAGGCTATGGTCGTCCAGGCTGTGGTGGTCACCATCCTCAGACCATGGTCGTCCAGGTTGTGGTCGTCCAGGTTGTGGTCGTCCAGGTTGTGGTCGTCCAGGTTGTGGTCGTCCAGGCTGTGGTCGTCACCATCTTCAGGCCATGGTCGTCCAGGTTGTGGTCGTCCAGGTTGTGGTCGTCCAGGCTGTGGTCGTCACCATCTTCAGGCCATGGTCGTCCAGGTTGTGGTCGTCCAGGTTGTGGTCGTCCAGGTTGTGGTCGTCCAGGTTGTGGTCGTCCAGGCTGTGGTCGTCACCATCTTCAGGCCATGGTCGTCCAGGTTGTGGTCGTCACCATCTTCAGGCCATGGTCGTCCAGGTTGTGGTCGTCCAGGTTGTGGTCGTCATCATCTTCAGGCCATGGTCGTCCAGACTGTGGTCGTCCAGGTTTTGGTCGTCCAGGCTGTGGTCGTCCAGGTTGTGGTCGTCCAGGTTGTGGTCGTCCAGGTTGTGGTCGTCCAGGTTGTGGTCGTCCAGGTTGTGGTCGTCCAGATTGTGGTCGTCACCATCTTCAGGCCATGGTCGTCCAGGTTGTGGTCGTCACCATCTTCAGGCCATGGTCGTCCAGGTTGTGGTCGTCCAGGTTGTGGTCGTCACCATCTTCAGGCCATGGTCGTCCAGACTGTGGTCGTCCAGGTTGTGGTCGTCCAGGCTGTGGTCGTCCAGGTTGTGGTCGTCCAGGTTGTGGTCGTCACCATCTTCAGGCCATGGTCGTCCAGACTGTGGTCGTCCAGGTTGTGGTCGTCCAGGCTGTGGTCGTCCAGGTTGTGGTCGTCCAGGTTGTGGTCGTCCAGGTTGTGGTCGTCCAGGTTGTGGTCGTCCAGGCTGTGGTCGTCCAGGTTGTGGTCGTCCAGACTGTGGTCGTCCAGGTTGTGGTCGTCCAGGTTGTGGTCGTCCAGGCTGTGGTCGTCCAGGTTGTGGTCGTCCAGGTTGTGGTCGTCCAGGTTGTGGTCGTCCAGGCCATGGTCGTCCAGACTGTGGTCGTCCAGACTGTGGTCGTCCAGGTTGTGGTCGTCCAGGTTGTGGTCGTCCAGGTTGTGGTCGTCCAGGTTGTGGTCGTCCAGGTTGTGGTCGTCCAGGTTGTGGTCGTCCAGGCTGTGGTCGTCCAGACTGTGGTCGTCCAGGCTGTGGTCGTCCAGGTTGTGGTCGTCCAGGTTGTGGTCGTCCAGGTTGTGGTCGTCCAGGTTGTGGTCGTCCAGGTTGTGGTCGTCCAGGTTGTGGTCGTCCAGGCTGTGGTCGTCACCATCTTCAGGCCATGGTCGTCCAGCTTGTGGTCGTCCAGGCTGTGGTCGTCCAGACTGTGGTCGTCCAGGTTGTGGTCGTCCAGGTTGTGGTCGTCCAGGTTGTGGTCGTCCAGGTTGTGGTCGTCACCGTCTTCAGGCCATGGTCGTCCAGACTGTGGTCGTCCAGACTGTGGTCGACCAGACTGTGGTCGTCCAGACTGTGGTCGTCACCATCTTCAGGTCATGGTCGTCCAGGTTGTGGTCGTCACCATCTTCAGGCCATGGTCGTCCAGGTTGTGGTCGTCCAGGTTGTGGTCGTCCAGGTTGTGGTCGTCCAGGTTGTGGTCGTCCAGGTTGTGGTCGTCCAGGTTGTGGTCGTCCAGGCTGTGGTCGTCCAGGTTGTGGTCGTCCAGGTTGTGGTCGTCCAGGTTGTGGTCGTCCAGGTTGTGGTCGTCCAGGTTGTGGTCGTCCAGGCTGTGGTCGTCCAGGTTGTGGTCGTCCAGGCTGTGGTCGCCACCATGATAAAAAATGATAAAATACTTCCAATACCACATCTCTTTTTACTTGGTAGAAAACTTGGTTTAAATATAGTTAAATTACTGTGTTTTTAGGATGGTGTGGGTGATTAATATAGGCTCGTGCTGCACGACCTGCTGTTTCACAGCTATGGCGGGACCCCAGAAGGTAGTTGATGGGGATCGAAGCATCGTTGCAGCTTCCGTGTCGATGTTTCTGGCAGCTGCTCTAGCAACAGGGTACAGAAGTGTGTTCCTCGCCGCGAGGCGCAGGCCAGCAGCGAGGAGAATAGTGACTCGCTGAGACGATAGAGTCAAGTGGCTGGTCCCACTCACGATTTGTTGTGGTAACCTTGGGAAAAATTTGTGGTACCTTGTGGATCCTTGTGGTACCGTGTGGAACCTTGTGGTACCTTGTGGAACCTTGTGGTACTTTGTGGACCTTGTGGTACCTTGGGGAATCTTGTTGTACCTTGCGGAACATTGTGGAAAATTGTGGAACCGTGTGGTACATTGTGGAACTTTGTGGTACTTTGTGGAACATTGTGGTACCTTGTGGAACCTTGTGGTACCTTGTGGAACCTTGTTGTATCATGTGGAATATTGTGGAACCTTCTGGAACCTTGTGGTACCTTGTGGAATCTTTTGGTACCTTTCGGAACCTTGTGGTATCTTGTGGAACCTTGTGGTACCTTGTGGAACCTTGTGGTACCATGTGGAACCTTGTGGTATCTTGAGGAACCTTGTGGAACCTTGAAGATCCTTGTGGAACCTTGTGGTACCTTGTGAAACCTTGTGGTATCTTGTAAAACCTTGTGGAACCTTGAAGATTCTTGTGGTATCTTGTGGAACCTTGTGGTATCTTGTGGAACCTAGTGGTACCTTGTGGAACCTTGTAGTACTTTGAAGATCCTTGTGAAACCTTGTGGTACCTTGTGGAATCTTGTGGTACCTTGAAGATACTTGTGAAACTTTGTGGTATCATGTGGATCTTGAAGTACCTTGTGGAACCTTGTGGTACCTTGAAGAGGAACCTTGTGATACCATGAAGATCCTTGTGGAACCTTGTGGTATCATCTGGAACCTTTTAGTACCTTGTAGAAGCTGGTGGTACCTTGAAGAACCCTGTGGTACCATATGGAACCTTGTTGTACCTTGTGGAATCTTGTGGTACCTTGAAGATACTCGTGAAACCTTGTGGTATCATGTAGATCTTGAGGTACCTTATGGAACCTTGTGGTATCTTGTAGAACCTTGTGGTACCTTGAAGATCCTTGTGGAACCTTGTGATACCATGAAGATCCTTGTGGAACCTTGTGGTATCATCTGGAACCTTTTAGTACCTTGTAGAAGCTGGTGGTACCTTGAAGAACCCTGTGGTACCATATGTAACCTTGTTGTACCTTGTGGTACCTTGTAGTATCTAGTGGTACCTTGTGGAACCTTGTGGTACCTTGTGGAAGCTGGTGGTACCTTGAAGAACCTTGTTGTACCATGTGGAACCTTGTGGTATCATCTGGAACCTTGTGGTACCTTGTGGAAGCTGGTGGTACCTTTAAGAACCTTATGGTACCATGTGGAACCTTGTGGAACCTTGTGGAACCTTGTGGAACCTTGTAGTACCTTGTGGAACCTTGTGGTACCTTGTGGAACCTTGTGGTACCTTGTGGAACCTTGTAGAATCATGTGGATCCTTGTGGTACCTTGTGCAACCTTGTGGTACCTTGAGGAACCTTGTGGTACCTTGAGGAATCTTGAGGTACCTTGTTGAACATTGTGGAAAATTGTGGAACCGTGTGGTAAATTGTGGAACCTTGTGGTACTTTGTGGAACCTTGTGGTACCTTGTGTAACATTGTGGTACCTTGTGGATCCTTTTTGTATCTTGTGGAATCTTGTGGAACCTTCTGGAACCTTGTGGTACCCTGTGGAATCTTTCGGTACCTTGTGAAACCTTGTGCACCTTGTGAAACATTGTGGTACCTTTAAGAACCTTATGGTACCTTGTGGAACCTTGTGGTACCTGGTTGATCCTTGTGGTACCTTGTGGAACCTTGTGGTACCTTGTGGAAGCTGGTGGTACCTTGAAGAACCTTGTTGTACCATGTGGAACCTTGTGGTATCATATGGAACCTTCTGGAAGCTGGTGGTACCTTGAAGAACCTTATGGTACCATGTGGAACCTTGTGGAACCTTGTGGAACCTTGTGGTATCATGTGGAACCCTGTGGAACCTTGTTGTAACTTGTGGAACCTTGTGGTACCTTGTGGTACCTTGTAGAACCTTGTGGTACCTTGTGGAACCTTGTGGTACCTGGCGGAACCTTGGGGTACCTTGCGGAACCATGTGGTACCTTGTGGAACCTTGTGGTATCTTGTGGAATCTTGTGGTGCCTTGCAGAACCTTAAAGATCCTTGTAGAATTTTGTGGAACCTTGTGGTACCTTGTGGTATCTTGTGGAACCTTGTGCAACCTTGTGGAATCGTGTGGATCCTTGTGGTACATTGTGCAACCTTGTGGTGCCTTGTGGAACCTTGTGGTACCTTGAGGAATCTTGTGGTACCTTGTGGAACATTGTGGAATATTGTGGAACCGTGTGGTACATTGTGGAACCTTGTGGTACTTTGTGGAACCTTGTGTTACCTTGTGGAACCTTGTGGTACCTTGTGGAACCTTGTTGTATCTTGTGGAATCTTGTGGAACCTTGTGGTACCTTGTGGTACCTTGTGGAATCTTTTGGTACCTTGTGAAACCTTGTGCACCTTGTGAAACATTGTGGTACCTTTAAGAACCTTATGGTGCCTTGTGGAACCTTGTGGTACCTTGTGGAACCTTGTGGTATCTTGGGGAACCTTGTGGGACCTTGAAGATCCTTGTTGAACCTTGTGGAACTTTGTGGAACCTTGTGGTACCTTGCGGAACCTTGTGGTACCTTGTGGAAACTTGTGGTACCGTGTGGAATCTTGTGGAACCTTGTGGTATCTTGTGGAACCTTGTGGAACCTTGAAGATCCTTGTTGAACCTTGTGGTACCTTGTGGAACCTTGTGGTATCTTGTGAAACATTGTGGAACCTTGTGCAACCTTGAAGATTCTTGTGGTATCTTGTGGAACCTTGTGGTATGTTGTGGAACCTAGTGGTACCTTGGGGAACCTTGTAGTACCTTGAAGATCCTTATGGGACCTTGTGGTACCTTGTGGAATCCTGTGGTACCTTGAAGATACTTGTGGAACCTTGTGGTATCATGTGGAACCTTGAGGTACCTTATGGAACCTTGTGGTACCTTGTGGAACATTGTGGAACATTGTGGTATCTTGAAGAACCTTGTGGAACCCTGTGGTATTTTGTGGAACCTTGTGGTACTTTGAAGATCCTTGTGGAACTTTGTGGTATCATCTGGAACCTTGTGGTACCTTGGGAAAGCTGGTAGTACCTTGAAGAACCTTGTGGTACCATGTGGAACCTTGTAGTACCTTGTGGAACCTTGTAGTACCTTGTGGAACTTTGTGGAACCTTGTGGTACCTTGTGGAGGCTGGTGGTACCTTGAAGAACCTTGTGGTATCATGTGGAACCTTGTGGTATCATCTGGAACCTTGTGGTATCATCTGGAACCTTGTGGAAGCTGGTGGTACCTTGAAGAACCTTGTGGTACCATGTGGAACCTTGTGGTATCTTGTTGAACCTTGTGGAACCTTGTAGTACCTTGTGGAACCTTGTGGTACCTTGTGGTACCTGGCGGAACATTGTGGTACCTTGCGGAACCTTGTGGAACCTTGTGGTATCTTGTAATATCTTGTGGTACCTTGCAGAACCTTGAAGATCCTTTGTGGAATTTTGTGGAACCTTGTGGTATCTTGTGGAACCTTGTAGTACCTTGTAGAACCTTGTGGAACCTTGTGGTATCTTGTGGAACCTTGTGGTATTTTGATGAACCTTGTGGAACTTTGTGGAACTTTGTGAAACATTGTGGTACCTTGTGGAACCTTGTGGAACTTTGTGGTACCTTGTGGAACCTTGAAGATCATTGTGGAACCTTGTGCTACCTTGAAGATCCTTGTGGTATCTTGTGGAACCTAGTGGTATCTTGTGGAACCTTATGGTACCTTGAAGATCCTTGTGGAACCTTGTAGTACCTTGTGGAACCTTGTGGTACCTTGTGGAGGCTGGTGGTACCTTGAAGAACCTTGTGGTACCATGTGGAACCTTGTGGTATCATCTGGACCCTTCTGGTATCATCTGGAACCTTGTGGTACCTTGTGAAACCTTGTGGAACTTTGTGGTACCTTGTGGAACATTGTGATACCTTGAAAAACCTTGTGGAAACTTGTGGAACCTTGTAGAACCTTGTAGTACGTTGTAGAACGTTGTGGAACCTTCTGGTATCTTGTGGAACCTTGTGGTATCTTGTGAAACCTTGTGGCACCTTGTGAAACCTTGTGGCACCTTGTGAAACCTTGTGGCACGTTGTGAAACCTTGTGGCACCTTGTGAAACCTTGTGGCACCTTGTGAAACCTTGTGGCACCTTGTGAAATCTTGTGGCACCTTGTGGCACATTGTGGCACCTTGTGGCACCTTGTGGCACCTTGTGGTAACCTGCGGTGTCAGATGGGTTTGGGGTTAGTGGGTTAATATATCAGGGGCCGGGACCGTATGGGTATTTTTAACTCGTCTTATCGGGGACAGGAAGCCTGAGCATATGTGTATATACTTTAGGTTTCACAAGGTTGAACTACTGACCCTCCCCCACGACGCGACCCCACAAGAGTTGCCCAACACCCAAGTAACTATTTACGGCTTGGGTGAAGAGGTGCATGAGGAAAAAGAAAACGGGATCACCCATTTCTGTTTCATCGGGGGAAACTTATTTACACTGATTTATTTTCAAGAGAATATTTCCATAAATGTGCAGAGTAATTTGTATTGTGTCGGTCATAATAATATAAAGCTGTAAATGGTTATAATTAAATTAAAACAAAGGTAATAGGAATTAATTAAAACACTGTTAAGAGCGATTAATTAAATCACTGCTAATAGCAATTACAGTCTTGTTACACAGCGCGGAGATTAACCCTGGATCACATGTAACATGATCATTGAACCTATGTCCTTGTGCATACAGGTACGTGTATTAAATGTCACCAGCAGAAGCTGCTCACGCCGGATTAGTCACAGTCTCGACGCTGTTGACTATAAATGGAACACAGTCCCCAGGCGACGCAAGTGATTAATTATAGCAGGTGAACAGCTGCCTGGGGGTGAAGCTGCTCTGATGTTATCCCCTGATACCGTGACACCCTGATATTGTGACCTCCTGATACGGTGACACCCTGATATTGTGACCTCCTGATACGATGACACCCTGATACGGTGACCACCTGATACAGTGACCCCCTTACATGGAGACCCCTGACATGGAGACACCTGACACAGTGACCCCTGACACGGTGACCCCGTCACAGTGACCCCTGACACGGTGAACCCTGACACGGTGACCCCTGACACAGTGACTCCTGACACAGTGACCCCTGACACGGTGACCCCTGACAGTGACCCCTGACACAGTGACCCCTGACACGGTGACCCCTGACACAGTGACCCCTGACACAGTGACCCCTGACACGGTGACCCCTGACACAGTGACCCCTGACACAGTAACCTCTGACACAGTGACCCCTGACACGGTGATCCCTGACACGGTGACCCCTGACACAGTGACCCCTGACACAGTGACTCCTGACACGGTGACCCCTGACACGGTGACCCCTGACAGTGACCCCTGACACAGTGACCCCTGACACAGTGACCCCTGACACAGTGACCCCTGACACGGTGACCCCTGACACGGTGACCCCTGACACAGTGACCCCTGACACAGTGACCCCTGACACAGTGACCCCTGACACGGTGACCCCTGACACAGTGACCCCTGACACAGTGACTCCTGACACGGTGACCCCCTGACACGGTGACCTCTGACACAGTGACCTCTGACACAGTGATCCCTGACACGGTGACCCCAGACACAGTGACCCCTGACACAGTGACCCCTGACACAGTGACCCCTGACACGGTGACCCCTGACACGGTGACCCCTGACACGGTGACCCCTGACACAGTGACCCCTGACACAGTGACCCCTGACACGGTGACCCCTGACACAGTGACCCCTGACACAGTGACCCCTGACACGGTGACCCCTGACACGGTGACCCCTGACACGGTGACCCCTGACACGGTGACCCCTGACACGGTGACCCCTGACACAGTGACCCCTGACACAGTGACCCCTGACACGGTGACCCCTGACACAGTGACCCCTGACACGGTGACCCCTGACACGGTGACCCCTGACACAGTGACCCCTGACACAGTGACCCCTGACACACATATATGCCAGTTACCAGTCTCCGTGGCATAGTGGTAAGACACTCGCCTGGTGTTTCGCGAGCGCTTTGGCCTGGGTTCGTCTGCTGGCCGGTGAGGATGTACTGGGCGCCTATCCTTAACTGTTGCCTCTGTTCACCCAACAGTACAATCATTACCTGGTTGGTAAACGATTTGGCGGGTCGTATTCCGGGAAATATTAGGATTAATGACTATTGAGGATTACTATTAGGTTAAGTGACAGTGCAAGAATGTAACAACGTTTGAATCTATTAGAAAAAGACTCGGGCTCACCATACCCGTGCTGCTTGGAACTTTTTGTTCCAAGTAGAGAATCTTAAACAGCAGCAACAACATAGAAAAAGAAAGAAAATAAAAAAATCAGAGGGTTGATTTGCTTGCGGGGGTTGAGCTCTGGCTCTTTGGTCAGTGTGTGTGTGTGTGTGTGTGTGTGTGTGTGTGTGTGTGTGTGTGTACTCACCTAGTTGTACTCACCTAGTTGTGCTTGCGGGGGTTGAGCTCTGGCTCTTTGGTCCCGCCTCTCAACCGTCAATCAACAGGTGTACAGTTTCCTGAGCCTAATGGGCTCTATCATATCTACATTTGAAACTGTGTATGGAGTCAGCCTCCACCACATCGCTTCCTAATGCATTCCATTTGTCAACCACTCTGACACTAAAAAAGTTCTTTCTAATATCTCTGTGGCTCATTTGGGCACTCAGCTTCCACCTGTGTCCCCTAGTGCGTGTGCCCCTTGTGTTAAACAGCCTGTCTTTATCAACCCTGTCGATTCCCCTGAGAATCTTGAATGTGGTGATCATGTCCCCCCTAACTCTTCTGTCTTCCAACGAAGTGAGGTTTAATTCCTGCAGTCGCTCCTCGTAGCTCATACCTCTCAGCTCGGGTACTAGTCTGGTGGCAAACCTTTGAACCTTTTCCAGTTTAGTCTTATGCTTGACTAGATAGGGACTCCATGCTGGAGCCGCATACTCCAGGATTGGTCTGACATATGTGGTATATAATGTTCTGAAAGATTCCTTACACAAGTTTCTAAAGGCCGTTCTTATGTTAGCCAACCTGGCATATGCTGCTGATGTTATCCTCTTGATATGAGCTTCAGGGGACAGGTCTGGCGTGATATCAACCCCCAGGTCTTTCTCTCTCTCTGACTCTTGAAGTATTTCATCTCCCAAATGATACCTTGTATCTGGTCTCCTGCTTCCTACCCCTATCTTCATTACATTACATTTGCTTGGGTTAAACTCTAACAGCCATTTGTTCGACCATTCCTGCAGCTTGTCCAGGTCTTCTTGAAGTCTCAAGCTGTCCTCCTCTGTCTTAATCCTTCTCATAATTTTGGCGTCGTCAGCAAACATTGAGAGGAATGAGTCTATACCCTCTGGGAGATCATTTACGTATATCAGAAACAGGATAGGTCCAAGTACAGAGCCCTGTGGGACTCCACTGGTGACTTCACGCCAGTCTGAGGTCTCACCCCTCACTGTAACTCTCTGTTTCCTATTGCTTAGGTACTCCCTTATCCACTGGAGCGCCCTACCTGTTACTCCTGCCTGTTTCTCCAGCTTATGCATCAACTTTTATGGGGTACTGTGTCAAAGGCTTTCCGACAGTCCAAAAAAATGCAGTCCGCCCACCCTTCTCTTTCTTGCTTAATTCTTGTCACCTGATCGTAGAATTCTATCAACCTGTAAGGCAAGATTTACCCTCCCTGAACCCATGTTGATGGGTTGTCACGAAGTCTCTTCTCTCCAGATGTGTTACTAGGTTTTTTCTCACAATCTTCTCCATCACCTTGCATGGTATACAAGTTAAGGACACTGGCCTGTAGTTCAGTGCCTCTTGTCTGTCACCCTTTTTGTATATTGGTACTACATTAGCAGTCTTCCATATTCTGGTAGGTCCCCCGGTTCCAGTTGACTTTACTATACACTATGGTAGTGGTA
>WNGS01158608.1:14310-26715 GCA_020271785.1 Procambarus virginalis
TCTCCTCTCTCTCTCTCTCTCTCTCTCTCTCTTCTCGCTCTCTCTCTCTCTCTCGTCTCTCTCGCTCTCTCCTCTTCTCCCCTCCTCTCTCTCTCCTCTCTCTCCCTCTCTCTCTCTCTTTCTCTCTCTCTCTCTCATCCCTCTCTCCCTCATCATCTCTCTCTCTCTCTCTCTCCTCTTCTCTTCTCCTCTCTCTCTCTACTCTGTCCTTTCTCTCTCTCCCTCTCTCTCTCGCTCTCTCTCTCTCTCTCTATCTCTCTCTCCTCTCTCTCTCTTCTCTCTCTCTCTCTCCTCTCTCTCCTTCTCTCTCTCCTCTCTCGGTGGTTCCCAGTTCTTTTTGGGGGTGATTTCCAGCTCACCAGTACACAAAGCATGTGTGTGTGTGTGTGTGTGTGTGTGTGTGTGTGTGTGTGTGTGTGTGGTGTGTGTACTCACCTAGTACTCACCTAGTTGTGCTTGCGGGGGTTGAGCTCTGGCTCTTTGGTCCCGCCTCTCAACCGTCAATCAACAGGTGTACAGTTTCCTGAGCCTAATGGGCTCTATCATATCTACACTTGAAACTGTGTATGGAGTCAGCCTCCACCACATCGCTTCCTAATGCATTCCATTTGTCAACCACTCTGACACTAAAAAGTTCTTTCTAATATCTCTGTGGCTCATTTGGGCACTCAGTTTCCACCTGTGTCCCCTAGTGCGTGTGCCCCTTGTGTTAAACAGCCTGTCTTTATCAACCCTGTCGATTCCCCTGAGAATCTTGAATGTGGTGATCATGTCCCCCCTAACTCTTCTGTCTTCCAACGAAGTGAGGTTTAATTCCTGCAGTCGCTCCTCGTAGCTCATACCTCTCAGCTCGGGTACTAGTCTGGTGGCAAACCTTTGAACCTTTTCCAGTTTAGTCTTATGCTTGACTAGATAGGGACTCCATACTGGAGCCGCATACTCCAGGATTGGTCTGACATATGTGGTATATAATGTTCTGAAAGATTCCTTACACAAGTTTCTAAAGGCCGTTCTTATGTTAGCCAACCTGGCATATGCTGCTGATGTTATCCTCTTGATATGAGCTTCAGGGGACAGGTCTGGCGTGATATCAACCCCCAGGTCTTTCTCTCTCTCTGACTCTTGAAGTATTTCATCTCCCAAATGATACCTTGTATCTGGTCTCCTGCTTCCTACCTCTATCTTCATTACATTACATTTGCTTGGGTTAAACTCTAACAGCCATTTGTTCGACCATTCCTGTAGCTTGTCCAGGTCTTCTTGAAGTCTCAAGCTGTCCTCCTCTGTCTTAATCCTTCTCATAATTTTAGCGGCGTCAGCAAACATTGAGAGGAATGAGTCTATACCCTCTGGGAGATCATTTACGTATATCAGAAACAGGATAGGTCCAAGTACAGAGCCCTGTGGGACTCCACTGGTGACTTCACGCCAGTCTGAGGTCTCACCCCTCACTGTAACTCTCTGCTTCCTATTGCTTAGGTACTCCCTTATCCACTGGAGCGCCCTACCTGTTACTCCTGCCTGTTTCTCCAGCTTATGCATCAACCTTTTATGGGGTACTGTGTCAAAGGCTTTCCGACAGTCCAAAAAAATGCAATCCGCCCACCCTTCTCTTTCTTGCTTAATTCTTGTCACCTGATTGTAGAATTCTATCAAGCCTGTAAGGCAAGATTTACCCTCCCTGAACCCATGTTGATGGGTTGTCACGAAGTCTCTTCTCTCTAGATGTGTTACTAGGTTTTTTCTCACAATCTTCTCCATCACCTTGCATGGTATACAAGTTAAGGACACTGGCCTGTAGTTCAGTGCCTCTTGTCTGTCACCCTTTTTGTATATTGGTACTACATTACCGTGACAGACAGTACTACATTACCGTATATTGGTGACAGACTGTGTGTGTGTGTGTGTGTGTGTGTGTATTCACTTAGTTGTATTCACTTAGTTGTATTTTACGGGGGTTGAGCTTTGCTCTTTCGGCCCGCCTCTCAACTGTCAATCAACTGTTTACTAACTACACTAACTACTTTTTTTTTTTTTTTTTTCTCCCACACCACACACACACACACACACACCCCAGGAAGCAGCCCGTGACAGCTGACTAACTCCCAGGTACCTATTTACTGCTAGGTAACAGGGGCATTCAGGGTGAAAGAAACTTTGCCCATTTGTTTCTGCCGGGTGCGGGAATCGAACCCGCGCCACAGAATTACATGTCCTGCGCGCTATCCACCAGGCTACCTGACCCCCTTTGTGTGTGTGTGTGTGTGAGTGTATATACTATTTGTATCTGCAGAATCTAGTTATTAGCTCTTGGACCCCGTCTTTTTATTAATTTATTTTTCTTTAATAATGTCTACTACTTATATTTCTCTCTAACACTCGCACACCCCCCCCCCCTTCCCCAGGAAGCAGCCCGTAGGAGCTGTCTAACTCCAGGTACCTATTTACTGCTAAGTGAACAGGTGCATTAGGATGAAAGAAACTCTGTCTATTTGTTTGTGCATCGGCCGGGGATCGATCCCGAGCTTTTACGACTACGACCTCTACAGAACTGTCAACTTCACCGCGATGTCCCCCAGTGTGTGTGTGTGTGTACTCACCCACTTGTGCCTGCAGGATCGAGCTCGAGATATTGGACCCCGCTTTCTAGCCGTTGGCTGTCTAATGCAATGACTCCTGGCCTGTTTGCACCTTGTCAATCCCTCTAAGTATTTTATACGTCTGTATCATGTCCCCCACTCTCCCCCCTCCTTATTAACGTCGTCAGGTTTAGTTCCTTCAGTTGTACTTCATCCCTCGCAGCACTGGGACGAGTCTCGTTGCAAACTTCTGCTCCTTTTCAAACTTAATTATATGTGTGTTTTTAAGATGGGGCTCCAGGATGGTGTGGCGTACTCTAAGACTGGCCTCATACAGGCGGTATACGGTGATCTAACAGGGTTAGTGGTGACAGACTAGTGGGTTAGTGGTGACAAGTAGTGGGTTAGTGGTGACAGACTAGGGGGTTAGTGGTGACAGACTAGTGGGTTAGTGGTGACAAGTAGTGGGTTAGTGGTGACAGACTAGGGGGTTAGTGGTGACAGACTAGGGGGTTAGTGGTGACAGACTAGTGGGTTAGTGGTGACAGACTAGTGGGTTAGTGGTGACAGACTAGTGGGTTAGTGGTGACAGACTAGTGGGTTAGTGGTGACAGACTAGTGGGTTAGTGGTGACAAGTAGTGGGTTAGTGGTGACAGACTAGGGGGTTAGTGGTGACAGACTAGGGGGTTAGTGGTGACAGACTAGGGGGTTAGTGGTGACAGACTAGTGGGTTAGTAGTGACAGGTAGTGGGTTAGTGGTGACAGGTAGTGGGTTAGTGGTGACAGACTAGTGGGTTAGTAGTGACAGGTAGTGGGTTAGTGGTGACAGGTAGTGGGTTAGTGGTGACAGGTAGTGGGTTAGTGGTGACAGACTAGTGGGTTAGTGGTGACAGGTAGTGGGTTAGTGGTGACAGACTAGGGGGTTAGTGGTGACAGACTAGGGGGTTAGTGGTGACAGACTAGGGGGTTAGTGGTGACAGACTAGTGGGTTAGTGGTGACAGGTAGTAGGTTAGTGGTGACAGACTAGTGGGTTAGTGGTGACAGGTAGTGGGTTAGTGGTGACAGACTAGGGGTTAGTGGTGACAGACTAGGGGTTAGTGGTGACAGACTAGGGGGTTAGTGGTGACAGACTAGTGGGTTAGTGGTGACAGACTAGGGGTTAGTGGTGACAGGTAGTGGGTTAGTGGTGACAGGCAAGTGGGTTAGTGGTGACAGACTAGTGGGTTAGTGGTGACAGACTAGTAGGTTAGTGGTGACAGACTAGTGGGTTAGTGGTGACAGACTAGTGGGTTAGTGGTGACAGACTAGTGGGTTAGTGGTGACAGACTAGTGGGTTAGTGGTGACAGACTAGTGGGTTAGTGGTGACAGACAAGTGGGTTAGTGGTGACAGACTAGTGGGTTAGTGGTGACAGACTAGTGGGTTAGTGGTGACAGACTAGTGGGTTAGTAGTGACAGACTAGTGGGTTAGTGGTGACAGACTAGTGGGTTAGTGGTGACAGACTAGTTAGTTAGTGGTGACAGTCTAGTGGGTTAGTGGTGACAGACTAGTGGGTTAGTGGTGAGAGACTAGTGGGTTAGTGGTGACAGGTAGTGGGTTAGTGGTGACAGACTAGTGGGTTAGTGGTGACAGGTAGTGGGTTAGTGGTGACAGGTAGTGGGTTAGTGGTGACAGGTAGTGGGTTAGTGGTGACAGACTAGTGGGTTAGTGGTGACAGACTAGTGGGTTAGTGGTGACAGGCAAGTGGGTTAGTGGTGACAGACTAGTGGGTTAGTGGTGACAGGCAAGTGGGTTAGTGGTGACAGACTAGTGGGTTAGTGGAGACAGACTAGTGGGTTAGTGGTGACAGACTAGTGGGTTAGTGGTGACAGACTGGAGGGTTAGTGGGGACAGACTAGTGGGTTAGTGGTGACAGACTAGTGGGTTAGTGGTGACAGACTAGTGGGTTAGTAGTGACAGACTAGTGGGTTAGTGGTGACAGGTAGTGGGTTAGTGGTGACAGACTGGTGGGTTAGTGGTGACAGACTAGTGGGTTAGTGGTGACAGGTAGTGGGTTAGTGGTGACAGGTAGTGGGTTAGTGGTGACAGGTAGTGGGTTAGTGGTGACAGGTAGTGGGTTAGTGGTGACAGGTAGTGGGTTAGTGGTGACAGGTAGTGGGTTAGTGGTGACAGACTAGTGGGTTAGTGGTGACAGGTAGTGGGTTAGTGGTGACAGACTAGTGGGTTAGTGGTGACAGGTAGTGGGTTAGTGGTGACAGACTAGTGGGTTAGTGGTGACAGGTAGTGGGTTAGTGGTGACAGGTAGTGGGTTAGTGGTGNGGAATTACTCACCTAATTTGTGCTTGCGGGGGTTGAGCTTTGGCTCTTTGGTCCCGCCTCTCAACTGTCAATCAACTGGTGTACAGATTCCTGAGCCTACTGGGCTCTATCATATCTACATTTAAAACTGTGTATGGAGTCAGCCTCCACCACATCACTGCCTAATGCATTCCAACCGTTAACTACTCTGACACTGAAAAAGTTCCTTCTAACGTCTCTGTGGCTCATGTGGGTACTCAGTTTCCACCTGTGTCCCCTTGTTCGCGTCCCACCAGTGTTGAATAGTTTATCCTTGTTTACCCGGTCGATTCCTCTGAGGATTTTGTAGGTTGTGATCATGTCTCCCCTTACTCTTCTGTCTTCCAGTGTCGTAAGGTGCATTTCCCGCAGCCTTTCCTCGTAACTCATGCCTCTTAGTTCTGGGACTAGACTAGTGGCATACCTTTGGACTTTTTCCAGCTTCGTCTTGTGCTTGACAAGGTACGGGCTCCATGCTGGGGCAGCATACTCCAGGATTGGTCATACATATGTGGTGTACAAGATTCTGAATGATTCCTTACACAGGTTCCTGAACGCTGTTCTGATGTTAGCCAGCCAGCCTCGCATATGCCGCAGACGTTATTCTTTTTATGTGGGCTTCAGAAGACAGGTTTGGTGTGATATCAACTCCTAGATCTTTCTCTCTGTTCGTTTCATTAAGTACTTCACCTCCTATTCTGTATCCTGTGTCTGGCCTCCTGTTTCCACTGCCTAGTTTCATTACTTTGCATTTACTCGGGTTGAACTTCAACAGCCATTTGTTGGACCTTTCAGTCAGTCTGTCTAGGTCATCTTGTAGCCTCCTACTATCGTCCTCCGTTTCAATCCTCCTCATAATTTTTGCATCATCGGCAAACATTGAGAGAAACGATTCTATACCCTCTGGGAGATCATTTACATATATCAGAAACAGTATAGGTCCAAGGACTGACCCCTGCGGGACTCCACTCGTAACGTCTCGCCAATCTGAGACCTCACCCCTCACACTGACTCGTTGTCTCCTGTTGCTTAGGTACTCCTGTATCCAACGGAGTACCTTCCCTTTCACTCCAGCTTTTTCACTAGCCTCTTGTGTGGCACTGTATCAAAGGCTCTCTGACAATCCAAAAATATACAGTCTGCCCACCCTTCTCTTTCTTGCCTTATTTTTGTTGCCTGGTCGTAGAATTCAAGTAACCCTGTGAGGCAGGACCTGCCATCCCTGAACCCATGTTGATGCTGTGTTACAAAGTTCTTTCGCTCCAGGTGTTCCACTAGCTTTCTTCGCACAGTCTTCTCCATCAGCTTGCATGGTATGCAGGTTAGGGACACTGGCCTGTAATTCAGTGCCTCCTGTCTATCCCCTTTCTTGTATATCGGGATTACCTTAGCTGCTTTCCAAATTTCTGGCAGTTCCCCTGTTGCCAGTGATTTGTTATACACTATGGAGAGTGGGAGGCACAGTTCTACTGCTCCTTCCTTTAGTATCCAAGGGGAGATTCCATCTGGGCCTATAGCCTTTGTCACATCCAACTCTAGTAAACACTTCCTTACTTCCCCGCTGGTAATCTCAAACTCTTCCAGTGGTTCCTGGTTAGCTATTCCCTCTCTTATCTCTGGGATTTTTCCTTGCTCTAAGTTGAAGACCTCTGGGAATTTCTTATTCAGTTCCTCACACACTTCCTTGTCGTTTGTAGTGAATCCTTCTGCCCCTATCCTTAATTTTATAACCTGTTCCTTTACTGTTGTTTTTCTCCTGATGTGGCTATGCAGCAATTTAGGCTGAGTCTTTGCCTTGCTTGCGATGTCATTTTCGTATTTGTGTGTGTGTGTGTGTGTGTGTGTGTGTGTGTGTGTGTGTGTGTGTGTGTGTGTGTGTGTGTGTGTGTGTGTGTGTGTGTGTGTGTGTGTGTGTGTGTGTGTACCGTAGTAGTGACGGGTGAGGCCACGTACGTCAGACAGTGTGGGAAGAAGACAGCGTTCCAGGAGGATGAGGTCCACCCTCCCCCCCCCTCATAATCCAGGTCGGAAGCAGTAAAGTTAATTAATTAACGAAAAAAACATTCTACAATATTAACTTTGATTAATTTTTCCTTTTTGCGTTCGTGTTAATTTGTCTTATTTTTCTGTCGTAATCAAAAGAGATTTAGAACAAAAATATAGGAATTTTCGAGAACATTTGTACACGTAAAAGTACACCAGTGATTGTTGACAATCACCGCAGGAGACTGGCAGGAGCTTACGGTGTCACCATCCAAGCCTCAGGCCATGGTCGTCCAGGCTGTGGTGGTCACCATCCTCAGACCATGGTCGTCCAGGTTGTGGTCGTCCAGGCTGTGGTCGTCCAGGTTGTGGTCGTCCAGGCTGTGGTCGTCCAGGTTGTGGTCGTCCAGGTTGTGGTCGTCCAGGCTGTGGTCGTCCAGGTTGTGGTCGTCCAGACTGTGGTCGTCCAGGTTGTGGTCGTCCAGGCTGTGGTCGTCCAGGTTGTGGTCGTCCAGACTGTGGTCGTCCAGGTTGTGGTCGTCCAGGCTGTGGTCGTCCAGGTTGTGGTCGTCCAGGCTGTGGTGGTCACCATCCTCAGACCATGGTCGTCCAGACTGTGGTCGTCCAGGTTGTGGTCGTCCAGACTGTGGTCGTCCAGGCTGTGGTCGTCCAGGTTGTGGTCGTCCAGGTTGTGGTCGTCCAGGTTGTGGTCGTCCAGGCTGTGGTCGTCCAGGTTGTGGTCGTCCAGGTTGTGGTCGTCCAGGTTGTGGTCGTCCAGGCTGTGGTCGTCCAGACTGTGGTCGTCCAGGTTGTGGTCGTCCAGGCTGTGGTCGTCCAGGCTGTGGTCGTCCAGGTTGTGGTCGTCCAGGTTGTGGTCGTCCAGGCTGTGGTCGTCACCATCTTCAGGCCATGGTCGTCCAGGCTGTGGTCGTCCAGGCTGTGGTCGCCCAGACTGTGGTCGTCCAGGTTGTGGTCGTCCAGGTTGTGGTCGTCCAGGTTGTGGTCGTCCAGGTTGTGGTCGTCACCATCTTCAGGCCATGGTCATCCAGACTGTGGTCGTCCAGACTGTGGTCGTCCAGGTTGTGGTCGTCACCATCTTCAGGTCATGGTCGTCCAGGTTGTGGTCGTCACCATCTTCAGGCTATGGTCGTCCAGGTTGTGGTCGTCCAGGTTGTGGTCGTCCAGGTTGTGGTCGTCCAGGCTGTGGTCGTCCAGGCTGTGGTCGTCCAGGTTGTGGTCGTCCAGGTTGTGGTCGTCCAGGCTGTGGTCGTCCAGGTTGTGGTCGTCCAGGTTGTGGTCGTCCAGGTTGTGGTCGTCCAGGCTGTGGTCGTCCAGGTTGTGGTCGTCCAGGTTGTGGTCGTCACCATCTTCAGGTCATGGTCGTCCAGACAAGGAAAAAATGATAAAATACTTCCAATACCACATCTCTTTTTACTTGGTAGAAAACTTGGTTTAAATATAGTTAAATTACTGCGTTTTTAGGATGGTGTGGGTGATTAATATAGGCTCGTGCTGCACGACCTGCTGTTTCACAGCTATGGCGGGACCCCAGAAGGTAGTTGATGGGGATCGAAGCATCGTTGCAGCTTCCGTGTCGATGTTTCTGGCAGCTGCTCTAGCAACAGGGTACAGAAGTGTGTTCCTCGCCGCGAGGCGCAGGCCAGCAGCGAGGAGAATAGTGACTCGCTGAGACAATAGAGTCAAGTGGCTGGTCCCACTCACGATTTGTTGTGGTAACCTTGGGAAAAACTTGTGGTACCTTGTGGATCCTTGTGGTACCGTGTGGAACCTTGTGGTACCTTGTGGAACCTTGTGGTACTTTGTGGACCTTGTGGTACCTTGGGGAATCTTGTTGTACCTTGCGGAACATTGTGGAAAATTGTGGAACCGTGTGGTACATTGTGGAACTTTGTGGTACTTTGTGGAACATTGTGGTACCTTGTGGAACCTTGTGGTACCTTGTGGAACCTTGTTGTATCATGTGGAATATTGTGGAACCTTCTGGAACCTTGTGGTACCTTGTGGAATCTTTTGGTACCTTTCGGAACCTTGTGGTATCTTGTGGAACCTTGTGGTACCTTGTGGAACCTTGTGGTACCATGTGGAACCTTGTGGTATCTTGAGGAACCTTGTGGAACCTTGAAGATCCTTGTGGAACCTTGTGGTACCTTGTGAAACCTTGTGGTATCTTGTAAAACCTTGTGGAACCTTGTGGAACCTTGAAGAATCTTGTGGTATCTTGTGGAACCTTGTGGTATCCTGTGGAACCTAGTGGTACCTTGTGGAACCTTGTAGTACTTTGAAGATCCTTGTGAAACCTTGTGGTACCTTGTGGAATCTTGTGGTACCTTGAAGATACTTGTGAAACTTTGTGGTATCATGTGGATCTTGAAGTACCTTGTGGAACCTTGTGGTACCTTGAAGAGGAACCTTGTGATACCATGAAGATCCTTGTGGAACCTTGTGGTATCATCTGGAACCATTTAGTACCTTGTAGAAGCTGGTGGTACCTTGAAGAACCCTGTGGTACCATATCGAACCTTGTTGTACCTTGTGGAATCTTGTGGTACCTTGAAGATACTCGTGAAACCTTGTGGTATCATGTGGATCTTGAGGTACCTTGTGGAACCTTGTGGTATCTTGTAGAACCTTGTGGTACCTTGAAGATCCTTGTGGAACCTTGTGATACCATGAAGATCCTTGTGGAACCTTGTGGTATCATCTGGAACCTTTTAGTACCTTGTAGAAGCTGGTGGTACCTTGAAGAACCCTGTGGTACCATATGGAACCTTGTTGTACCTTGTGGTACCTTGTAGTATCTTGTGGTACCTTGTGGAACCTTGTGGTACCTTGTGGAAGCTGGTGGTACCTTGAAGAACCTTGTTGTACCATGTGGAACCTTGTGGTATCATCTGGAACCTTGTGGTACCTTGTGGAAGCTGGTGGTACCTTTAAGAACCTTATGGTACCATGTGGAACCTTGTGGAACCTTGTAGTACCTTGTGGAACCTTGTGGTACCTTGTGGAACCTTGTGGTACCTTGTGGAACCTTGTAGAATCATGTGGATCCTTGTGGTACCTTGTGCAACCTTGTGGTACCTTGAGAAACCTTGTGGTACCTTGAGGAATCTTGAGGTACCTTGTTGAACATTGTGGAAAATTGTGGAACCGTGTGGTAAATTGTGGAACCTTGTGGTACTTTGTGGAACCTTGTGGTACCTTGTGTAACATTGTGGTACCTTGTGGATCCTTTTGTATCTTGTGGAATCTTGTGGAACCTTCTGGAACCTTGTGGTACCCTGTGGAATCTTTCGGTACCTTGTGAAACCTTGTGCACCTTGTGAAACATTGTGGTACCTTTAAGAACCTTATGATACCTTGTGGAACCTTGTGGTACTTTGTGGATCCTTGTGGTACCTTGTGGAACCTTGTGGTACCTTGTGGAAGCTGGTGGTACCTTGAAGAACCTTGTTGTACCATGTGGAACCTTGTGGTATCATATGGAACCTTCTGGAAGCTGGTGGTACCTTGAAGAACCTTATGGTACCATGTGGAACCTTGTGAAACCTTGTGGAACCTTGTGGTATCATGTGAAACCCTGTGGAACCTTGTAGTACCTTCTGGAACCTTGTGGTACCTTGTGATACCTTGTAGAACCTTGTGGTACCTTGTGGAACCTTGTGGTACCTGGCGGAACCTTGTGGTACCTTGCGGAACCATGTGGTACCTTGTGGAACCTTGTGGTATCTTGTGGAATCTTGTGGTGCCTTGCAGAACCTTAAAGATCCTTGTAGAATTTTGTGGCACCTTGTGGTACCTTGTGGTATCTTGTGGAACCTTGTGCAACCTTGTGGAATCGTTTGGATCCTTGTGGTACATTGTGCAACCTTGTGGTGCCTTGTGGAACCTTGTGGTACCTTGTGGAACATTGTGGAAAATTGTGGAACCGTGTGGTACATTGTGGAACCTTGTGGTACTTTGTGGAACCTTGTGTTACCTTGTGGAACCTTGTGGTACCTTGTGGAACCTTGTTGTATCTTGTGGAATCTTGTGGAACCTTGTGGTACCTTGTGGAATCTTTTGGTACCTTGTGAAACCTTGTGCACCTTGTGAAACATTGTGGTACCTTTAAGAACCTTATGGTGCCTTGTGGAACCTTGTGGTACCTTGTGGAACCTTGTGGTATCTTGGGGAACCTTGTGGGACCTTGAAGATCCTTGTTGAACCTTGTGGTACTTTGTGGAACCTTGTGGTACCTTGCGGAACCTTGTGGTACCTTGTGGAAACTTGTGGTACCGTGTGGAATCTTGTGGAACCTTGTGGTATCTTGTGGAACCTTGTGGAACCTTGAAGATCCTTGTTGAACCTTGTGGTACCTTGTGGAACCTTGTGGTATCTTGTGAAACATTGTGGAACCTTGTGCAACCTTGAAGATTCTTGTGGTATCTTGTGGAACCTTGTGGTATGTTGTGGAACCTAGTGGTACCTTGGGGAACCTTGTAGTACCTTGAAGATCCTTATGGGACCTTGTGGTACCTTGTGGAATCTTGTGGTACCTTGAAGATACTTGTGGAACCTTGTGGTATCATGTGGAACCTTGAGGTACCTTATGGAACCTTGTGGTACCTTGTGGAACATTGTGGAACATTGTGGTATCTTGAAGAACCTTGTGGAACCCTGTGGTATCTTGTGGAACCTTGTGGTACTTTGAAGATCCTTGTGGAACTTTGTGGTATCATCTGGAACCTTGTGGTACCTTGGGAAAGCTGGTAGTACCTTGAAGAACCTTGTGGTACCATGTGGAACCTTGTAGTACCTTGTGGAACCTTGTAGTACCTTGTGGAACTTTGTGGAACCTTGTGGTACCTTGTGGAGGCTGGTGGTACCTTGAAGAACCTTGTGGTATCATGTGGAACCTTGTGGTATCATCTGGAACCTTGTGGTATCATCTGGAACCTTGTGGTACCTTGTGGAAGCTGGTGGTACCTTGAAGAACCTTGTGGTACCATGTGGAACCTTGTGGTATCTTGTTGAACCTTGTGGAACCTTGTAGTAACTTGTGAAACCTTGTGGTACCTGGCGGAACATTGTGGTACCTTGCGGAACCTTGTGGTATCTTGTAGTATCTTGTGGTACCTTGCAGAACCTTGAAGATCCTTTGTGGAATTTTGTGGAACCTTGTGGTATATTGTGGAACCTTGTAGTACCTTGTAGAACCTTGTGGAACCTTGTGGTATCTTGTGGAACCTTGTGGTATTTTGAGGAACCTTGTGGAACTTTGTGGAACTTTGTGAAACATTGTGGTACCTTGTGGAACCTTGTGGAACTTTGTGGTACCTTGTGGAACCTTGAAGATCATTGTGGAACCTTGTGGTACCTTGAAGATCCTTGTGGTATCTTGTGGAACCTAGTGGTATCTTGTGGAACCTTATGGTACCTTGAAGATCCTTGTGGAACCTTGTAGTACCTTGTGGAACCTTGTGGTACCTTGTGGAGGCTGGTGG
>WNGS01158609.1:23115-40647 GCA_020271785.1 Procambarus virginalis
AGTGTGAGAGGTGAGAGAGTGAGCCACACTGTCCAGTGTGAGAGGTGAGAGAGTGAGCCACACTGTCTAGTGTGAGAGGTGAGAGAGTGAGCCACACTGTCCAGTGTGAGAGGTGAGAGAGTGAGCCACACTGTCCAGTGTGAGAGGTGAGAGAGTGAGCCACACTGTCTAGTGTGAGAGGTGAGAGAGTGAGCCACACACTGTCCATGTGAGAGGTGAGAGTGAGCCACACTGTCCAGTGAGAGGTGAGAGAGTGAGCCACACACTGTCCAGTGTGAGAGGTGAGAGAGTGAGCCACACTGTCCAGTGTGAGAGGTGAGAGAGTGAGCCACACTGTCTAGTGTGAGAGGTGAGAGAGTGAGCCACACTGTCTAGTGTGAGAGGTGAGAGAGTGAGCCACACACTGTCCAGTGTGAGAGGTGAGAGAGTGAGCCACACACTGTCCAGTGTGAGAGGTGAGAGAGTGAGCCACACACTGTCTAGTGTGAGAGGTGAGAGAGTGAGCCACACTGTCTAGTGTGAGAGGTGAGAGAGTGAGCACACACTGTCTAGTGTGAGAGGTGAGAGAGTGAGCCACACTGTCCAGTGTGAGAGGTGAGAGAGTGACCCACACTGTCCAGTGTGAGAGGTGAGAGAGTGAGCCACACACTGTCCAGTGTGAGAGGTGAGAGAGTGAGCCACACTGTCCAGTGTGAGAGGTGAGAGAGTGAGCCACACTGTCTAGTGTGAGAGGTGAGAGAGTGAGCCACACTGTCCAGTGTGAGAGGTGAGAGAGTGAGCCACACTGTCCAGTGTGAGAGGTGAGAGAGTGAGCCACACACTGTCTAGTGTGAGAGGTGAGAGAGTGAGCCACACACTGTCCAGTGTGAGAGGTGAGAGAGTGAGCCACACTGTCCAGTGTGAGAGGTGAGAGAGAGAGCCACACTGTCTAGTGTGAGAGGTGAGAGAGTGAGCCACACTGTCTAGTGTGAGAGGTGAGAGAGTGAGCCACACTGTCTAGTGTGAGAGGTGAGAGAGAGCCACACACTGTCTAGTGTGAGAGGTGAGAGAGTGAGCCACACACTGTCTAGTGTGAGAGGTGAGAGAGTGAGCCCACACTGTCTAGTGTGAGAGGTGAGAGAGTGAGCCACACTGTCTAGTGTGAGAGGTGAGAGAGTGAGCCACACTGTCTAGTGTGAGAGGTGAGAGTGAGCCACACACTGTCTAGTGTGAGAGGTGAGAGTGAGCCACACTGTCTAGTGTGAGAGGTGAGAGTGAGCCACACACTGTCCAGTGTGAGAGGTGAGAGAGTGAGCCACACACTGTCCAGTGTGAGAGGTGAGAGTGAGCCACACTGTCTAGTGTGAGAGGTGAGAGTGAGCCACACTGTCTAGTGTGAGAGGTGAGAGAGTGAGCCACACACTGTCTAGTGTGAGAGGTGAGAGAGTGAGCCACACACTGTCTAGTGTGAGAGGTGAGAGTGAGCCACACACTGTCCAGTGTGAGAGGTGAGAGTGAGACACACTGTCCAGTGTGAGAGGTGAGAGAGTGAGCCACACTGTCCAGTGTGAGAGGTGAGAGAGTGAGCCACACTGTCTAGTGTGAGAGGTGAGAGAGTGAGCCACACACTGTCTAGTGTGAGAGGTGAGAGAGTGAGCCACACTGTCTAGTGTGAGAGGTGAGAGAGTGAGCCACACACTGTCCAGTGTGAGAGGTGAGAGAGTGAGCCACACACTGTCCAGTGTGAGAGGTGAGAGTGAGCCACACTGTCCAGTGTGAGAGGTGAGAGAGTGAGCCACACTGTCCAGTGTGAGAGGTGAGAGAGTGAGCCACACACTGTCCAGTGTGAGAGGTGAGAGAGTGAGCCACACTGTCTAGTGTGAGAGGTGAGAGAGTGAGCCACACACTGTCTAGTGTGAGAGGTGAGAGAGTGAGCCACACACTGTCCAGTGTGAGAGGTGAGAGTGAGCCACACACTGTCTAGTGTGAGAGGTGAGAGAGTGAGCCACACTGTCCAGTGTGAGAGGTGAGAGAGTGAGCCACACTGTCTAGTGTGAGAGGTGAGAGAGTGAGCCACACACTGTCCAGTGTGAGAGGTGAGAGAGTGAGCCACACTGTCTAGTGTGAGAGGTGAGAGTGAGCCACACTGTCCAGTGTGAGAGGTGAGAGAGTGAGCCACACACTGTCCAGTGTGAGAGGTGAGAGAGTGAGCCACACTGTCTAGTGTGAGAGGTGAGAGAGTGAGCCACACACTGTCCAGTGTGAGAGGTGAGAGAGTGAGCCACACACTGTCCAGTGTGAGAGGTGAGAGAGTGAGCCACACACTGTCCAGTGTGAGAGGTGAGAGAGTGAGCCACACACTGTCCAGTGTGAGAGGTGAGAGAGTGAGCCACACTGTCTAGTGTGAGAGGTGAGAGAGTGAGCCACACACTGTCCAGTGTGAGAGGTGAGAGAGTGAGCCACACTGTCCAGTGTGAGAGGTGAGAGAGTGAGCCACACACTGTCTAGTGTGAGAGGTGAGAGAGTGAGCCACACACTGTCCAGTGTGAGAGGTGAGAGAGTGAGCCACACACTGTCCAGTGTGAGAGGTGAGAGAGTGAGCCACACTGTCTAGTGTGAGAGGTGAGAGAGTGAGCCACACACTGTCCAGTGTGAGAGGTGAGAGAGTGAGCCACACACTGTCCAGTGTGAGAGGTGAGAGAGTGAGCCACACACTGTCCAGTGTGAGAGGTGAGAGAGTGAGCCACACTGTCCAGTGTGAGAGGTGAGAGAGTGAGCCACACACTGTCCAGTGTGAGAGGTGAGAGAGTGAGCCACACTGTCCAGTGTGAGAGGTGAGAGAGTGAGCCACACTGTCCAGTGTGAGAGGTGAGAGAGTGAGCCACACTGTCTAGTGTGAGAGGTGAGAGAGTGAGCCACACTGTCCAGTGTGAGAGGTGAGAGAGTGAGCCACACTGTCTAGTGTGAGAGGTGAGAGAGTGAGCCACACTGTCCAGTGTGAGAGGTGAGAGAGTGAGCCACACTGTCCAGTGTGAGAGGTGAGAGAGTGAGCCACACTGTCCAGTGTGAGAGGTGAGAGAGTGAGCCACACTGTCCAGTGTGAGAGGTGAGAGAGTGAGCCACACTGTCCAGTGTGAGAGGTGAGAGAGTGAGCCACACTGTCCAGTGTGAGAGGTGAGAGAGTGAGCCACACACTGTCCAGTGTGAGAGGTGAGAGAGTGAGCCACACACTGTCCAGTGTGAGAGGTGAGAGAGTGAGCCACACTGTCCAGTGTGAGAGGTGAGAGAGTGAGCCACACTGTCCAGTGTGAGAGGTGAGAGAGTGAGCCACACACTGTCCAGTGTGAGAGGTGAGAGAGTGAGCCACACACTGTCCAGTGTGAGAGGTGAGAGAGTGAGCCACACTGTCCAGTGTGAGAGGTGAGAGAGTGAGCCACACTGTCCAGTGTGAGAGGTGAGAGAGTGAGCCACACACTGTCCAGTGTGAGAGGTGAGAGAGTGAGACACACTGTCCAGTGTGAGAGGTGAGAGAGTGAGCCACACTGTCCAGTGTGAGAGGTGAGAGAGTGAGCCACACTGTCCAGTGTGAGAGGTGAGAGAGTGAGCCACACTGTCCAGTGTGAGAGGTGAGAGAGTGAGCCACACACTGTCCAGTGTGAGAGGTGAGAGAGTGAGCCACACACTGTCCAGTGTGAGAGGTGAGAGAGTGAGCCACACTGTCCAGTGTGAGAGGTGAGAGAGTGAGCCACACTGTCCAGTGTGAGAGGTGAGAGAGTGAGCCACACTGTCCAGTGTGAGAGGTGAGAGAGTGAGCCACACACTGTCCAGTGTGAGAGGTGAGAGAGTGAGCCACACTGTCCAGTGTGAGAGGTGAGAGAGTGAGCCACACTGTCCAGTGTGAGAGGTGAGAGAGTGAGCCACACACTGTCCAGTGTGAGAGGTGAGAGAGTGAGCCACACACTGTCCAGTGTGAGAGGTGAGAGAGTGAGCCACACACTGTCCAGTGTGAGAGGTGAGAGAGTGAGCCACACTGTCCAGTGTGAGAGGTGAGAGAGTGAGCCACACACTGTCCAGTGTGAGAGGTGAGAGAGTGAGCCACACTGTCCAGTGTGAGAGGTGAGAGAGTGAGCCACACTGTCCAGTGTGAGAGGTGAGAGAGTGAGCCACACTGTCCAGTGTGAGAGGTGAGAGAGTGAGCCACACACTGTCCAGTGTGAGAGGTGAGAGAGTGAGCCACACACTGTCCAGTGTGAGAGGTGAGAGAGTGAGCCACACTGTCCAGTGTGAGAGGTGAGAGAGTGAGCCACACACTGTCCAGTGTGAGAGGTGAGAGAGTGAGCCACACTGTCCAGTGTGAGAGGTGAGAGAGTGAGCCACACTGTCCAGTGTGAGAGGTGAGAGAGTGAGCCACACTGTCTAGTGTGAGAGGTGAGAGAGTGAGCCACACTGTCCAGTGTGAGAGGTGAGAGAGTGAGCCACACTGTCCAGTGTGAGAGGTGAGAGAGTGAGCCACACTGTCCAGTGTGAGAGGTGAGAGAGTGAGCCACACTGTCCAGTGTGAGAGGTGAGAGAGTGAGCCACACTGTCCAGTGTGAGAGGTGAGAGAGTGAGCCACACTGTCCAGTGTGAGAGGTGAGAGAGTGAGCCACACTGTCCAGTGTGAGAGGTGAGAGAGTGAGCCACACTGTCCAGTGTGAGAGGTGAGAGAGTGAGCCACACTGTCCAGTGTGAGAGGTGAGAGAGTGAGCCACACTGTCCAGTGTGAGAGGTGAGAGAGTGAGCCACACTGTCCAGTGTGAGAGGTGAGAGAGTGAGCCACACTGTCCAGTGTGAGAGGTGAGAGAGTGAGCCACACTGTCCAGTGTGAGAGGTGAGAGAGTGAGCCACACTGTCCAGTGTGAGAGGTGAGAGAGTGAGCCACACTGTCCAGTGTGAGAGGTGAGAGAGTGAGCCACACTGTCCAGTGTGAGAGGTGAGAGAGTGAGCCACACTGTCCAGTGTGAGAGGTGAGAGAGTGAGCCACACACTGTCCAGTGTGAGAGGTGAGAGAGTGAGCCACACACTGTCCAGTGTGAGAGGTGAGAGAGTGAGCCACACACTGTCCAGTGTGAGAGGTGAGAGAGTGAGCCACACTGTCCAGTGTGAGAGGTGAGAGAGTGAGCCACACTGTCCAGTGTGAGAGGTGAGAGAGTGAGCCACACTGTCCAGTGTGAGAGGTGAGAGAGTGAGCCACACTGTCCAGTGTGAGAGGTGAGAGAGTGAGCCACACTGTCCAGTGTGAGAGGTGAGAGAGTGAGCCACACTGTCCAGTGTGAGAGGTGAGAGAGTGAGCCACACTGTCCAGTGTGAGAGGTGAGAGAGTGAGCCACACTGTCCAGTGTGAGAGGTGAGAGAGTGAGCCACACACTGTCCAGTGTGAGAGGTGAGAGAGTGAGCCACACTGTCCAGTGTGAGAGGTGAGAGAGTGAGCCACACACTGTCCAGTGTGAGAGGTGAGAGAGTGAGCCACACTGTCCAGTGTGAGAGGTGAGAGAGTGAGCCACACACTGTCCAGTGTGAGAGGTGAGAGAGTGAGCCACACTGTCCAGTGTGAGAGGTGAGAGAGTGAGCCACACACTGTCCAGTGTGAGAGGTGAGAGAGTGAGCCACACACTGTCTAGTGTGAGAGGTGAGAGAGTGAGCCACACACTGTCCAGTGTGAGAGGTGAGAGAGTGAGCCACACTGTCCAGTGTGAGAGGTGAGAGAGTGAGCCACACTGTCCAGTGTGAGAGGTGAGAGAGTGAGCCACACACTGTCCAGTGTGAGAGGTGAGAGAGTGAGCCACACTGTCCAGTGTGAGAGGTGAGAGAGTGAGCCACACACTGTCCAGTGTGAGAGGTGAGAGAGTGAGCCACACTGTCCAGTGTGAGAGGTGAGAGAGTGAGCCACACTGTCTAGTGTGAGAGGTGAGAGAGTGAGCCACACACTGTCCAGTGTGAGAGGTGAGAGAGTGAGCCACACTGTCTAGTGTGAGAGGTGAGAGAGTGAGCCACACACTGTCCAGTGTGAGAGGTGAGAGAGTGAGCCACACTGTCCAGTGTGAGAGGTGAGAGAGTGAGCCACACACTGTCCAGTGTGAGAGGTGAGAGAGTGAGCCACACTGTCTAGTGTGAGAGGTGAGAGAGTGAGCCACACTGTCCAGTGTGAGAGGTGAGAGAGTGAGCCACACTGTCTAGTGTGAGAGGTGAGAGAGTGAGAAACACTGTCCAGTGTGAGAGGTGAGAGAGTGAGCCACACTGTCTAGTGTGAGAGGTGAGAGAGTGAGACACACTGTCCAGTGTGAGAGGTGAGAGAGTGAGCCTCACTGTCTAGTGTGAGAGGTGAGAGAGTGAGCCACACTGTCCAGTGTGAGAGGTGAGAGAGTGAGCCACACTGTCCAGTGTGAGAGGTGAGAGAGTGAGCCACACTGTCTAGTGTGAGAGGTGAGAGAGTGAGCCACACTGTCCAGTGTGAGAGGTGAGAGAGTGAGACACACTGTCCAGTGTGAGAGGTGAGAGAGTGAGCCACACACTGTCCAGTGTCAGATGTGAGAGAGTGAGCCACACTGTCCAGTGTGAGAGGTGAGAGTGAGACACACTGTCCAGTGTGAGAGGTGAGAGAGTGAGACACACTGTCCAGTGTGAGAGGTGAGAGAGTGAGACACACTGTCCAGTGTGAGAGGTGAGAGAGTGAGCCACACTGTCTAGTGTGAGAGGTGAGAGAGTGAGCCACACACTGTCCAGTGTGAGAGGTGAGAGAGTGAGCCACACACTGTCCAGTGTGAGAGGTGAGAGAGTGAGCCACACACTGTCCAGTGTGAGATGTGAGAGAGTGAGCCACACTGTCCAGTGTGAGAGGTGAGAGAGAGACCACACTGTCCAGTGTGAGAGGTGAGAGAGTGAGACACACTGTCCAGTGTGAGAGGTGAGAGAGTGAGCCACACTGTCCAGTGTGAGAGGTGAGAGAGAGACACACTGTCCAGTGTGAGAGGTGAGAGAGTGAGACACACTGTCCAGTGTGAGAGGTGAGAGAGTGAGACACACTGTCCAGTGTGAGATGTGAGAGAGTGAGCCACACACTGTCCAGTGTGAGATGTGAGAGAGTGAGCCACACTGTCCAGTGTGAGATGTGAGAGAGTGAGCCACACACTGTCCAGTGTGAGATGTGAGAGAGTGAGCCACACACTGTCCAGTGTGAGATGTGAGAGAGTGAGACACACTGTCCAGTGTGAGAGGTGAGAGAGTGAGCCACACACTGTCCAGTGTGAGAGGTGAGAGAGTGAGCCACACACTGTCCAGTGTGAGAGGTGAGAGAGTGAGCCACACACTGTCCTGTGTGAGAGGTGAGAGAGTGAGCCACACTGTCTAGTGTGAGAGGTGAGAGAGTGAGCCACACTGTCTAGTGTGAGAGGTGAGAGAGTGAGCCACACACTGTCCAGTGTGAGAGGTGAGAGAGTGAGCCACGCTGTCTAGTGTGAGAGGTGAGAGAGTGAGCCACACACTGTCCAGTGTGAGAGGTGAGAGAGTGAGCCACACTGTCCAGTGTGAGAGGTGAGAGAGTGAGCCACACACTGTCCTGTGTGAGAGGTGAGAGAGTGAGCCACACTGTCCAGTGTGAGAGGTGAGAGAGTGAGCCACACACTGTCCAGTGTGAGAGGTGAGAGAGTGAGCCACACTGTCTAGTGTGAGAGGTGAGAGAGTGAGCCACACTGTCCAGTGTGAGAGGTGAGAGAGTGAGCCTCACACTGTCTAGTGTGGGAGGTGAGAGAGTGAGAAACACTGTCCAGTGTGAGAGGTGAGAGAGTGAGCCACACTGTCTAGTGTGAGAGGTGAGAGAGTGAGACACACTGTCCAGTGTGAGAGGTGAGAGAGTGAGCCTCACTGTCTAGTGTGAGAGGTGAGAGAGTGAGCCACACTGTCCAGTGTGAGAGGTGAGAGAGTGAGCCACACTGTCCAGTGTGAGAGGTGAGAGAGTGAGCCACACTGTCTAGTGTGAGAGGTGAGAGAGTGAGCCACACTGTCCAGTGTGAGAGGTGAGAGAGTGAGACACACTGTCCAGTGTGAGAGGTGAGAGAGTGAGCCACACACTGTCCAGTGTGAGATGTGAGAGAGTGAGCCACACTGTCCAGTGTGAGAGGTGAGAGTGAGACACACTGTCCAGTGTGAGAGGTGAGAGAGTGAGACACACTGTCCAGTGTGAGAGGTGAGAGAGTGAGACACACTGTCCAGTGTGAGAGGTGAGAGATTGAGCCACACTGTCTAGTGTGAGAGGTGAGAGAGTGAGCCACACACTGTCCAGTGTGAGAGGTGAGAGAGTGAGCCACACACTGTCCAGTGTGAGAGGTGAGAGAGTGAGCCACACACTGTCCAGTGTGAGATGTGAGAGAGTGAGCCACACTGTCCAGTGTGAGAGGTGAGAGAGAGACACACTGTCCAGTGTGAGAGGTGAGAGAGTGAGACACACTGTCCAGTGTGAGAGTGAGAGAGTGAGCCACACTGTCCAGTGTGAGAGGTGAGAGAGAGACACACTGTCCAGTGTGAGAGGTGAGAGAATGAGACACACTGTCCAGTGTGAGAGGTGAGAGAATGAGACACACTGTCCAGTGTGAGAGGTAAGAGAGTGAGACACACTGTCAGTGTGAGAGGTGAGAGAGTGAGCCACACACTGTCCAGTGTGAGATGTGAGAGAGTGAGCCACACACTGTCCAGTGTGAGATGTGAGAGAGTGAGCCACACTGTCCAGTGTGAGATGTGAGAGAGTGAGCCACACACTGTCCAGTGTGAGATGTGAGAGAGTGAGCCACACTGTCCAGTGTGAGATGTGAGAGAGTGAGCCACACTGTCCAGTGTGAGATGTGAGAGAGTGAGCCACACACTGTCCAGTGTGAGAGGTGAGAGAGTGAGCCACACACTGTCCAGTGTGAGATGTGAGAGAGTGAGCCACACACTGTCCAGTGTGAGATGTGAGAGAGTGAGCCACACTGTCCAGTGTGAGAGGTGAGAGAGTGAGCCACACACTGTCCAGTGTGAGATGTGAGAGAGTGAGCCACACACTGTCCAGTGTGAGATGTGAGAGAGTGAGACACACTGTCCAGTGTGAGAGGTGAGAGAGTGAGCCACACACTGTCCAGTGTGAGAGGTGAGAGAGTGAGCCACACACTGTCCAGTGTGAGAGGTGAGAGAGTGTGTGAGGGAGAGGACCCTGGAGGTACTACAGGGTTGTTAAGGAGATCAGCTTAAGCAAATTGCTTCATAATGCAGCATTAACCTTATTGGCACCAGTTGGTGTGACGGTGTGGGTGTGTGACGGTGTGGGTGTGTGACGGTGTGGGTGTGTGACGGTGTGGGTGTGTGACGGTGTGGGTGTGTGACGGTGTGGGTGTGTGACGGTGTGGGTGTGACGGTGTGGGTGTGTGACGGTGTGGGTGTGACGGTGTGGGTGTGTGACGATGTGGGTGTGACGTTGTGGGTGTGTGACGATGTGGGTGTGTGACGGTGTGGGTGTGTGACGGTGTGGGTGTGTGACGGTGTGGGTGTGACGGTGTTGGTATGAGAGTGTGGGTGTGTGACGGTGTGGTGTGTGCGGTGTGGGTGTGTGACGGTGTGGGTGTGTGACGGTGTGGTGTGGTGACGGTGTGGGTGTGTGACGGTGTGGATGTGTGACGTGTGGGGTGTGACGGTGTGTTGTGTGACGGTGTGGGTGTGACGGTGTGGGTGTGTGACGATGTGGGTGTGACGTGGGTGTGTGACGATGTGGGTGTGTGACGGTGTGGGTGTGTGACGTGTGGGGTGTGTGACGGTGTTGGTATGAGAGTGTGGGTGTGTGACGGTGTGGGGTGTGTGACGGTGTGGGTTGTGACGGTTTGGGTGTATGACGTGTGGGTGTGACGGTGTGGGTATGAGAGTTGGGTGTGTGACGGGTGGTGTGTGCCGGTGTGGGGGTGTTTGACGTGTAGGTGTGTGACGGTGTGGGTGTGGACGGTGTGGGTGTGTGACGGTGTGGGTGTGACGGTTGTGGGTGTGTGACGGTGTGGGTGTGTGACGGTTTTGCTTGTGACGGTGTGAGTGTGTGACGGTGTGGGTTTGACGGTGTGTGAGCGTGTGACGGGTGACAGTGTGTGACGGTGTGGGTTTGACGGTGTGAGTGTGTGATGGTGTGTGGGTGTGACGGTGTGAGTGTGTGACGGTGTGTGGGTGTGACGGTGTGAGTGTGTGATGGTGTGTGACGGTGTGTGGGTGTGACGGTGTGAGTGTGTGATGGTGTGTGGGTGTGTGACGGTGTGTGACGGTGTGTGGGTGTGACTGTGTGATGGTGTGTGGGTGTGTGACGGTGTGTACTCACCTAGTTGTACTCACCTAGTTGTGCTTGCGGGGGTTGAGCTCTGGCTCTTTGGTCCCGCCTCTCAACCGTCAATCAACAGGTGTACAGTTTCCTGAGCCTATTGGGCTCTATCATATCTACACTTGAAACTGTGTATGGAGTCAGCCTCCACCACATCGCTTCCTAATGCATTCCATTTGTCAACCACTCTGACACTAAAAAAGTTTTTTCTAATATCTCTGTGGCTCATTTGGGCACTCAGTTTCCACCTGTGTCTCCTAGTGCGTGTGCCCCTTGTGTTAAACAGCCTGTTGAACCGAGTTGTGTGGGTGTGAGTGTGTGACGGTGTGTGGATGTGGCGGTGTGAGTGTGTGATGGTGTGTGGGTGTGTAACGGTGTGTGGGTGTGACGGTGTGAGTGTGTGACGGTGTGAGTGTGTGACGGTGTGGGGTGTGACGGTGTGTGGGTGTGATGGTGTGTGGGTGTGACGGTGTGGGTGTGTGACGGTGTGAGTGTGTGATGGTGTGTGGGTGTGACGGTGTGAGTGTGTGACGGTGTGTGGATGTGTGACGGTGTGTGGGTGTGAAGGTGTGAGTGTGTGACGGTGTGTGGGTGTGAGTGTGTGTGGGTGTGACGGTGTGAGTGTGTGACGGTGTGTGGGTGACGGTGTGGGTGTGTGACGGTGTGTGGGCGTGAGTGTGTGATGGTGTGTGGGTGTGACGGTGTGCGTGTACTCACCTAATTGTGCTTGCGGGGGTTGAGCTTTGGCTCTTTGGTCCCGCCTCTCAACTGTCAATCAACTGGTGTACAGATTCCTGAGCCTACTGGGCTCTATCATATCTACATTTGAAACTGTGTATGGAGTCAGCCTCCACCACATCACTTCCTAGTGCATTCCATTTATTAACTACTCTGACACTGAAAAAATTCTTTCTAACGTCTCTGTGGCTCATCTGGGTACTAAGTTTCCACCTGTGTCCCCTTGTTCGTGTCCCACCCGTGCTGAAGAGTTTGTCTTTGTCCACCCTGTCAATTCCCCTGAGAATTTTGTAGGTGGTTATCATGTCTCCCCTTACTCTTCTGTTTTCCAGGGATGTGAGGTTCAGCTCCTTTAGCCTTTCCTCGTAGCTCATTCCTCTCAGTTCCGGGACGAGCCTGGTGGCATACCGCTGAATCTTCTCTAACTTTGTCTTGTGTTTAACTAGGTATGGACTCCAGGCTGGAGCTGCATACTCCAGGATTGGTCTTACATAAGTGGTATACAGGGTTCTGAAAGATTCCTTACACAAGTTTCTAAAGGCAGTTCTTATGTTGGCCAGTCTAGCATATGCCGCTGATGATATTCTTTTGATGTGGGCCTCTGGGGACAGGTTCGGTGTGATATCAACCCCCAGATCTTTCTCTCTATTTGACTCTTGCAGGATTTCACCTCCCAGATGATACCTTGTGTTCAGCCTCCTGCTCCCTTCGCCTAATTTCATCACCTTACACTTTCCCGAGTTGAACTTTAGCAGCCATTTTCTAGACCATTCCTCCAGTTTATCCAGGTCATCCTGTAGTCTCTGTCTATCTTCATCCGTCTTGATTCTTCTCATAATTTTTGCATCATCAGCAAACATTGAGAGGAATGAGTCTATACCCTCCGGAAGATCGTTTACATATATTAGAAACAGGATGGGTCCAAGTACTGAGCCCTGTGGGACTCCGCTGGTGACATCTCACCACTCTGATGTCTCCCCCCTCACCGTTACTCGCTGTTTCCTGTTGCTTAAGTACTCCCTTATCCAATGGAGCACCTTCCCTTTTACTCCTGCCTGTTGCTCCAACTTTTTTAACAGCCTTTTATGGGGTACTGTGTCAAAGGCTTTTTGGCAATCCAGGAAAATGCAGTCGGCCCACCCTTCTCTTTCCTGCCTAATTTTTGTTGCCTGGTCATAAAATTCTGTTAAACCTGTGAGGCACGATTTACCATCCCTGAACCCATGTTGGTGGTGCGTTACAAAGTTATTCCCTCCAGATGCTCTATGCGCCTTTTCCTCACGATCTTCTCCATCACCTTGCATGGTATACAAGTTAAGGAAACTGGCCTGTAATTCAGTGCCTCTTGCCTGTCACCCTTTTTGTATATTGGGACCACGTTAGCTGTCTTCCAACTTTCTGGTAAGTCTCCTGTTTCCAGTGACCTGTTATACACCATAGAGAGTGGCACACTTAGTGCTTCTGCACCTTCCTTTAGTATCCATGGTGAGATTCTGTCAGGCCCAACAGCCTTTGTCACATCCAGCTCCAGCAGACACCTTTTGACCTCATCACTGGTGAGGTCAAATTCCTCCAAGGTTGCTTGGTTTGCCTCCTCATTTAGTGCAGGGGCTTCTCCTTGTTCTATTGTGAAGACCTCCTGGAATCTCTTGTTGAGTTCTTCACACACCTCCTTGTCATTCTCTGTGTATCTGTTCTCCGCTTTTCGCAGCTTCATCACTTGTTCTTTCACTGCTGTTTTCCTCCTGATGTGGCTGTGGAGCAGCTTTGGTTGGGTCTTGGCTTTACTCGCGATGTCATTTTCAAACTGTCTCTCTGCTTCCCTCCTCACTCTGAGGTACTCATTTCTGGCCCTCTGGTATCTCTCCCTGCTCTCTGGTGTTCTGTTATTTCTGTAGTTTCTCCATGTTCTTTTACTCAGTTGCTTCGCTACCTTGCATTCCTGGTTGAACCATGGGTTTTTTGTTGTTTTTCGTTTTTCTCCTTTTGGATGGGGATAAACCTGTCTGCAGCTTCCTGGCACTTCTGGGTGACAAAATCCATTATGACCTGCACATTCTTGTCTCTAAGTTCTGTTTCCCATGGTATTCCTCTGAGGAAGTTCCTCATCTCGCCATATTTTCCTCTTCGGTAATTCAGTCTTTTTCCCTCCGATCCCATTCTTGGATAGGTTATCCCTACCTCCACCAAGTACTCAAAGGTCAGTACACTGTGGTCACTCATTCCTATGGGGGCTTCCACATTGAATTCCCTCATTTCTGACTCATTCAGGGTGAATATCAAGTCGAGTCTAGCTGGTTCATCATTGCCTCTCCTCTTGTGGGTTCCTTGACATGCTGGCTCAGAAAGTTCCTTGTTGCCACTTCCAAGAGTTTAGCTCTCCACGTATCTGCACCACCATGTGGGTCCCCATTCTCCCAGTCTATCTTTCCATGGTTGAAATCGCCCATGATTAAGACGGTGTGTGACGGTGTGGATGTGACGGTGTGGGTGTGACGGTGTGAGTGTCTGACGGTGTGAGTGTGTGACGGTGTGCGAGTGTGACGGTGTGAGTGTGTGACGGTGTGAGTGTGGGTGTGAAGGTGTGGGTGTGACGGTGTGAGTGTGTGACGGTGTGTGGGTGTGACGGTGTGTGGGTGTGACGGTGTGGGTGTGTGACAGTGTGGGTGTACTCACCTATTTGTGCTTGCAGGATCGAGCATTGACTCTTGGATCCCGCCTTTCCAGCCATCGGTTGTTTACAGCAATGACTCCTGTCCCATTTCCCTATCATACCTAGTCTTAAAAGTATGAATAGTATTTGCTTCCACGACCTGTTCCCCAAGTGCATTCCATTTTTCCACTACTCTCACGCTAAATGAAAACTTCCTAACATCTCTGTGACTCATCTTTCCAGTTTCCAGTTACCACCCATGTCCCCTCGTTCTGTTATTATTACGTGTGAACATTTCATCTATTTCCACTTTGTCAATTCCCCTGAGTATTTTATATGTCCCTATCATATCTCCTCTCTCCCTTCTTTTCTCTAGTGTCGTAAGGTTCAGTTCCTTCAGACGCTCTTCATATCCCATCCCTCGTAACTCTGGGACAAGCCTTGTCGCAAACCTCTGAACCTTCTCCAGTTTCCTTATGTGTTTCTTCAGGTGGGGGCTCCATGATGGCGCGGCATACTCTAAGACAGGTCTCACGTATGCAGTGTAAAACGCCCTAAAAGCCTCCTCATTTAGGTTTCTGAATGAAGTTCTAATTTTCGCCAGTGTAGAGTACGCTGCTGTCGTTATCCTATTTATATGTCCCTCAGGAGTTAGATTAGGTGTCACATCCACTCCCAGATCTCTTTCTCGACTCGTTACAGGTAGGCTGTTCCCCTTCATTGTGTACTGTCCCTTTGGTCTCCAATCACCTGATCCCATTTCCATAACTTTGTGTGGTGTGACGATGTGAGTGTGTGACTGTGTGTGGGTGTGACGGTGTGTGGGTGTGACGGTGTGGGTGTGTGACAGTGTGGGTGTGACGATGTGAGTGTGTGACGGTGTGTAGGTGTGACGGTGTGTGGGTGTGACAGTGTGGGTGTGTGACGTGTGGGTGTGACGGTGTAAGTGTGTGACGGTGTGTGGGTGTGACGGTGTGAGTGTGTGACGGTGTGGGTGTGTGACGGTGAGTGGTGTGACGGTGTGAGTGTGTGACCGTGTGTGACGTTGTGAGTGTGTGACGTGTGACGGTGTGGGTGTGACGGTGTGAGGTGGGTGTGACGGTGTGGGGTGTGAGTGTGTGAGTGTGACGGTGTGAGTGTGTGGCTGTGTGGGTGTGACGGTGTGAGTGTTTGACGATGTGGGTGTGTGACGGTGTGAGGTGTGACGATGTGGGTGTGGGACGGTGTGAGTGTGTGACTGTGTGGGTGTGAATGTGTGACGATGTGGGTGTGTGACGGTGTGTGTGACGGTGTGATTGTGTGACGGTGTGGGTGTGTGACGGTGTGAGTGTGTGACGATGTGGGTGTGTGACGGTGTGAGTGTGGACGGTTGGGTGTGACGGTGTGAGGTGTGACGTGTGGGGGTGTGTGACGGTGTGTGGGTGTGACGGAGTAGTGTGTGACGGTGTGGGTGTGTGACGGTGTGGGTGTGTGACGATGTGGGTGTGTGACGGTGTGAGTGTGTGACTGTGTGGGTGTGACGGTGTGAGTGTGTGGACTGTGTGGTGTGACGGTGTGTGTGACGGTGTGTGGGTGTGACGGTGTGAGTGTGTGATGGTGTGACGGTGTGGGTGTGACGGTGTGAGTGTGTTGACGATGTGGGTGTGTGACGGTGTGAGTGTGTGACTGTGTGGGTGTGACGGTGTGAGTGTGTGACTGTGTGGGTGTGACGGTGTAGTGTATGACGGTGTGTGGGTGTGACGGTGTGAGTGTGTGACGGTATGAGTGTGTTACGGTGTGGGTGTGACGGTGTGAGTGTGTGACGGTGTGTGGGTGTGACGGTGTGAGTGTATGACGGTGTGTGGGTGTGTGACGGTGTGGGTGTGTGACGGAGTGAGTGTGTGACGGTGTGAGTATGTGACGGTGTGGGGGTTACGGGTGTGAGTGTGTGACGGTGAGTGTGTGACGTTGTGACGGTGTGGTTTGTGACGGTGTGGGTGTGTGACGGTGTGGGTGGGTGACGTTGTGAGTGTTGTGATGGTGTGTGGTGTGACGTTGTGAGTGTGTGACGTTTGTGAGTGTGTGACGGTGTGACAGTGAGAGCGTGACGGTGTGTGGGTGTGACGTTGTGAGTGTGTGACGGTGTGGGTGTGACGGTGTGGGAGTGACATTGTGAGTGTGGACGGTGTGGGAGTGTCGGTGTGGGTGTCACGGGCTGGGTGGGGGTGACAGTGTGGGTACAGTCCCTCCTCCTCATATAGGTTCCAAACGTCAAGAAAACGGCCAATTTATGGTGTCCTCTCCTAACCTCTCAGAGGACCCAAAACAGAAAACGGAACAGTACGTCATGCGAGCTGCTTCCATTTTCTAGTACGACAATTTTGGGACCTAAGAGGACACCTGGATTCCAGATGTCCTCTTTTGTCTCTTGTCTTCCCTTCCAGAATCTGGTCCTCTGGTCCTCCTTCCAGAATCCAAGAGGATTCCATCTGGGCCTTTGTAAGAGGACAGGTTGTGAACCGGTCCTGTACCAGACCAGTGTGGGGGGGGGGGGTACTCTGCTAGAAGCGAGCGGGTGTGGGGTGCCGACGACGCCTCATCACACACGGAGAGTCTGGCTTGAAGGCATCTTCCCTCCTCGGAAATTAGTTTAAATAATAAGTTTCTTCTTCGCACTCACTTTCATTTTGCAGAGGTAATTGAGTTTGCATAAAAATGAGAAGATTGAGACGTGAGAACGATATCCTGAGAGGTTGTCGCAGGTGAAGTTAATGTTTACCTGTGTGTACTCACCTAGTTGTGCTTGCGGGGGTTGGCTCTGGCTCTTTGGTCCCGCCTCTCAACTGTCAGTCAACTGGTGTACAGATTCCTCACCTACTGGGCTCTATCATATCTACATTTGAAACTGTGTATGGAGTCAGCCTCCACCACATCATCACTGCCTAGTGCATTCCATCTGTTAACTACTCTGACACTGAAAAAGTTCCTTCTAACGTCTCTGTGGCTCATGGGGTACTCGGTTTCCCACCTGTGTCCCCTGTTCGCGTACCGCCATGTTGAATAGTTTATCCTTGTCTACCCTATCAATTCCATAAGAACTTTGTATGTGATGATCATGTCTCCCTTACTCTTCTGTCGTCCAGTGTCGTGAGGTGCATTTCACGCAGCCTTTCCTCGTAACTCATGCCTCTTAGTTCTGGGACTAGTCTAGTACATACCTCTGAACTTTTTCCAGCTTCGTCTTGTGCTTGACAAGGTACGGGCTCCATGCTGGGGCCGCATACTCCAGGATTGGTCTTACATATGTGGTGTACAAGATTCTGAATGATTCCTTACACAGGTTCCTGAAGGCTTTTCTGATGTTAGCCAGCCTCGCATATGCCGCAGACGTAATTCTTTTTATGTGGGCTTCAGGAGACAGGTTTGGTGTGATATCAACTCCTGATTTTTCTCTCTCCCTTTTCATGAAGTACTTCATCTCCTATTCTGTATCCTGTGTCTGGCCTCCTGTTTCCACTGTCTAGTTTCATACCTTACATTTACTTGAGTTGAGCTTTAGTAGCCATTTGTTGGACCATTCATTCAGTTGTCCAGGTCATTTTGTAGCCTCCTACTATCTTCCTCTGTTGTAATCATCCCCCATAATTTTTGCATCATCAGCAAAGAATGAGAGAAACGATTCTATACCCTCTGGAGATCATTTACATATATCAGAAACAGTAAAGGTCCAAGGACTGACCCCTGCGGGACTCCACTTGTGACGTCTCGCCAATCTGAGACCTCACCCCTCACACTGACTCGCTGTCTTCTGTTACTTAGGTAC
>WNGS01158610.1:0-14289 GCA_020271785.1 Procambarus virginalis
TGGTGTATACTCATGCTGGTGTATACTCATGCTGGTGTACACTCATGCTGGTGTATACTCATGCTGGTGTATACTCATGGTGGTATACACTCATGCTGATGTATACGCATGTTGGTGTATACTAATGGTGGTGTATACTCATGCTGGTGTATACTCATGCTGGTGTATATTCATGGTGGCGTATACTCATGGTGGTGTATATTCATGGTGGTGTATACCCATGGTGGTGTATATTCTTGGCGGTGTATAATCATGCTGGTGTATTCTCAGGCTGGTGTACACTCATGCTGGTGTATACTCTTGCTGGTGTATATTCATGGTGGTGTATACTCATGGTGGTGTATATTCTTGGTGGTGTATACTCATGCTGGTTCATACTCATGCTGGAGTATAATCATGTTGGTGTATACTCATGGTTGTGTATACTCATGCTGGTATACTCATGCTGGTGTAGTCATGCTGGTGTATACTCATTGTGGTGTATACTCATGCTGGTGTATACTCTTTTTGTACAGTCATGCTGGTGTATACTCATTGTGGTGTATATTCATGCTGGTGTATACTCATGCTGGTGTATACTCTTGGTGTACAGTCATGCTGGTGTATACTCATGATGGTTTATATTCGTGCTGGTGTATACTCATACTGGTGTATACTCATGCTGGTGTACACTCATGCTGGTGTATACTCATGCTGGTGTATACACATGGTTGTGTATACTCATGGTTGTGTATACTCATGGTAGTGTATACTCATGCTGGTGTATACTCATGGTGGTGTATACTCATGGTGGTGTATGCTGATGCTGGTGTATACTCATGCTTGTGTATACACTTGCTGGTGTACAGTCATGCTGGTGTATACTCATGATGGTGTATATTCATGCTGGTGTATACTCATGCTGGTGTACGCTCATGCTGGTGTATACTCATGCTGGTGTATACTAATGGTAGTGTACAGTCTTGCTGGTGTATACTTATGCTCGTGTATACTCATGCTTTTGTATATCTCATGCTGGTGTATACTCATGCCGGTGTATACTCATGCTGGTGTATACTCTTGCTGGTGTATATTCATGGTGGCGTATACTCATGGTGGTGTATATTCATGGTGGTGTATACTCATGGTGTATATTCTTGGTGGTGTATTCTCATGCTGGTTCATACTCATGCTGGAGTATAATCATGTTGGTGTATACTCATGGTGGTGTATACTCATGGTGGTGTATACTCATGGTGGTGTATACTCATGGTGGTGTATACTCATGGTGGTGTATACTCATGCTGGTGTATACTCATTGTGGTGTATACTCATGCTGGTGTATACTCTTGGTGTACAGTCATGCTGGTGTATACTCATGATGGTTTATATTCGTGCTGGTGTATACGCATACTGGTGTATACTCATGCTGGTGTACACTCATGCTGGTGGATACTCATGCTGGTGTATACACATGGTGGTGTATACTCATGGTTGTGTATACTCATGGTAGTGTATACTCATGCTGGTGTATACTCATGGTGGTGTATACTCATGGTGGTGTATACTGATGCTGGTGTATACTCATGCTGGTGTATACTCATGCTGGTGTACAGTCATGCTGGTGTATACTCATGATGGTGTATACTCATGCTGGTGTATACTCATGCTGGTGTACACTCATGGTGGTATACACTCATGCTGATGTATACGCATGTTGGTGTATACTAATGGTGGTGTATACTCATGCTGGTGTATACTCATGCTGGTGTATATTCATGGTGGCGTATACTCATGGTGGTGTATATTCATGGTGGTGTATACCCATGGTGGTGTATATTCTTGGCGGTGTATAATCATGCTGGTGTATTCTCAGGCTGGTGTACACTCATGCTGGTGTATACTCTTGCTGGTGTATATTCATGGTGGTGTATACTCATGGTGGTGTATATTCTTGGTGGTGTATACTCATGCTGGTTCATACTCATGCTGGAGTATAATCATGTTGGTGTATACTCATGGTGGTGTATACTCATGCTGGAGTATACTCATGCTGGTGTAGTCATGCTGGTGTATACTCATTGTGGTGTATACTCATGCTGGTGTGTACTCTTTTTGTACAGTCATGCTGGTGTATACTCATTGTGGTGTATACTCATGCTGGTGTATACTCTTGGTGTACAGTCATGCTGGTGTATACTCATGATGGTTTATATTCGTGCTGTTGTATACTCATACTGGTGTATACTCATGCTGGTGTACACTCATGCTGGTGTATTCTCATGCTGGTGTATACACATGGTTGTGTATACTCATGGTTGTGTATACTCATGGTAGTGTATACTCATGCTGGTGTATACTCATGGTGGTGTATACTCATGGCGGTGTATAGTGATGCTGGTGTATACTCATGCTTGTGTATACTCTTGCTGGTGTACAGTCATGCTGGTGTATACTCATGATGGTGTATATTCATGCTGGTGTATACTCATGCTGGTGTACACTCATTCTGGTGTATACTCATGCTGGTGTATACTCATGCTGGTGTATACTCATGGTGGTATACACTCATGCTGATGTATATGCATGCTGGTGTATACTCATGGTGGTGTATACTAATAGTGGTGTATACTCATGCTGGTGTATACTCATGCTGGTGTATACTCATGCTGGTGTATACTCATGCTGGTGTATACTCACGGTGGTGCATACTCATGCCGGTGTATACTCATGGTGTATACTAGTGGTGGTGTATACTCATGCTGGTGTATACTCATGGTGGTGTATATTCATGTTCGTGTATAATCATGGTGGTTTATATTCATGGTGGTGTATACTCATTGTGGTGTATATTCATGGTGGTGTATAATCATGCTTGTGTATTCTCTTGGTGTATACTCATGGTGGTGTATACTAATGCTGGTGTATACTCATGCTGGTGTATACTCATGCTGGTGTATACTCATGCTGGTGTATACAAATGGTAGTGTACAGTCTTGCTGGTGTATACTTATGCTCGTGTATACTCATGCTGGTGTATATCTCATGCTGGTGTATACTCATGCTGGCGTATACTCATGCTCGTGTATACTCATGATGGTGTATACTCATGCTGGTGCATACTAATGCCGGTGTATACTCATGCTGGTGTATACTCAAGGTGTATACTCATGGTGGTGTATACTAATGCTGGTGTATACTCAGCTGGTGTATACTCATGGTGGTGTATACTCATGCTGGTGTATACTAATGGTAGTGTACAGTCTTGCTGGTGTATGCTTATGGTCGTGTATATTCATGCTGGTGTATATCTCATGCTGGTGTATACTCATGATGGTGTATACTCATGATGGTGTATACTGATGCTGGTGTATACTCATGCTTGTGTATACTCATGCTTGTGTATATTCATGGTGGCGAATACTCATGCTGGTGTATATACATGGTGGCGTATACTCATGGTGGTGTATATTCATGGTGGTGTATACTCATGCTGGTATACTCATGATGGTGTACACTCATTGTGGTATACACTCATGCTGGTGTATACTCAAACTGGTGTATACTCGTGCTGGTGTATAATCATGGTGGTATACACTCATGCTGGTGTATACTCACGCTGGTGCATACTAATGCTGGTGTATACGCATGCTGGTGTACACTCATGCTGGTGTATACTCATGTTGGTGTATACTCATTGTGTATACTCATGCTAATGTACCCTCATGCTGATGTATACTCATGTTGGTGTATACCCATGGTGTTGTATACTCATGCGGGTGTATACCCATGGTGGCTTACACTCATGCTGTTGTATACTCACGCTGGTTTATACTTATGATGGTGTATACTAATGGTGGTGTACAGTCCTGCTGGTTTATACTCATGCTGGTGTATACTCATGATGGTGTATATCTCATGCTAGTGTATACTCATACTGTTGTATACTCATTCTGGTGTACAGTCATGCTCGTGTATACTCAAGCTGGAGTATACTCATGCTGGTGTATACTCAAGCTGGTTTACACTCATCCTGGTGTATACTCATGCTGGTGTATATTCATGCTTGTGTATATTCATGGTGGCGAATACTCATGCTGGTGCATACTCATGCTGGTGTATATTCATGGTGGCGTATACCATTGGTGGTGTATATTCATGGGGGTGTATACTCATGCTGGTGTATACTCATGCTGGTGTACACTCATGCTGGTGTATACTCATAGTGGTGCATACTCATGGTGGTGTATACTCATGGTGGTGTACACTCATGCTGGTGTATACTCATGCTGGTGTATATTCATGGTGGTGTATAATCATGCTGGTGTATTCTCAGGCTGGTGTACACTCATGCTGGTGTATACTCTTGCTGGTGTATATTCATGGTGGCGTATACTCATGGTGGTGTATATTCATGGTGGTGTATACCCATTGTGGTGTATATTCTTGGTGGTGTATAATCATGCTGGTGTATTCTCAGGCTGGTGTACACTCATGCTGGTGTATACTCTTGCTGGTGTATATTCATGGTGGCGTATACTCATGGTGGTGTATATTCATGGTGGTGTATACTCATGGTGGTGTATATTCTTGGTGGTGTATACTCATGCTGGTTCATACTCATGCTGGAGTATAATCATGTTGGTGTATACTCATGGTGGTGTATACTCATGGTGGTGTATACTCATGGTGGTGTATACTCATGGTGGTGTATACTCATGCTGGTGTATACTCATGCTGGTGTAGGCATGCTGGTGTATACTCATTGTGGTGTATACTCATGCTGGTGTATACTCATGCTGGTGTATACTCTTGGTGTACAGTCATGCTGGTGTATACTCATGATGGTTTATATTCGTGCTGGTGTATACGCATACTGGTGTATACTCATGCTGGTGTACACTCATGCTGGTGTATACTCATGCTGGTGTATACACATGGTGGTGTATACTCATGGTTGTGTATACTCATGGTAGTGTATACTCATGCTGGTGTATACTCATGGTGGTGTATACTCATGGTGGTGTATACTGATGCTGGTGTATACTCATGCTGGTGTATACTCATGCTGGTGTACAGTCATGCTGGTGTATACTCATGATGGTGTATACTCATGCTGGTGTATACTCATGCTGGTGTACACTCATGCTGGTGTATACTCATGCTGGTGTATACTCATGCTAGTGTATACTCATGGTGGTATACACTCATGCTGATGTATACGCATGTTGGTGTATACTAATGGTGGTGTATACTCATGCTGGTGTATACTCATGCTGGTGTATACTCATGCTGGTGTATACTCATGGTGGTGCATACTCATGCCGGTGTATACTCATGCTGGTGTATACTCATGGTGTATACTAAAGGTGGTGTATACTCATGGTGGTGTATATTCATGTTCGTGTATAATCATGGTGGTTTATATTCATGGTGGTGTATACTCATTGTGGTGTATATTCATGGTGGTGTATAATCATGCTGGTGTATTCTCTTGGTGTATACTCATGGTGGTGTATACTAATGCTGGTGTATACTCATGCTGGTGTATACTCATGGTGGGGTATACTGATGCTGGTGTATACAAATGGTAGTGTACAGTCTTGCTGGTGTATACTTATGCTCGTGTATACTCATGCTTTTGTATATCTCATGCTGGTGTATACTCATGCCGGTGTATACTCATGCTGGTGTATACTCAAGGTGTATACTCATGGTGGTGTATACTAATGCTGGTGTATACTCAGCTTGTGTATACTCATGGTGGTGTATACTCATGCTGGTGTATACTAATGGTAGTGTACAGTCTTGCTGGTGTATACTTATGGTCGTGTATACTCATGCTGGTGTATATCTCATGCTGGTGTGACGATACGCGGGAGGTGATGGTGGGCGTTGGTAGAGAGTGGGCGTGGGTGGACGATGATCGTCGGGTCAGCCGCCGGGAGTGGGTAGCTGGGTGGGCTGGCGACGCCTGTGGGAGCCTGGGGAAGGGGGGGTGGGTAGGGTCCCGCCACAGGCAGAGGTCACACACAAATACACAAAGTTTCACTGGTGTATTATGTTTATCACTGCAAACTCACCGTTCATCTGAAAAGACGCTCATATTCACATATAAGTCTGCTGGAATACAAGCAGGTTTGTGAGCCTCCCCTTCACTCCCCCCAAACCCCCTCCACTTGAGGACTCCTCCCCCGCCAGGAGGCTGTTGTTTATGGAGGCACTGGGATAACCTTTGCCCAGGCCTATGTCCTTCCCCTCCCTACCACGCCTCCCGCCAAAACAACATACCTTTTACAGTTGATTCTGCTGCACTGCTGGAGAGGTAGGCTTCCTCGACCCACTAAGATTCTTCAGCAGATATTAACACAGACATGAGTCGATTCTTGGCTTCCTCTGGCACTGTTATCCTTGTTCAATGGGCAAAAATGTAATTATATATATATATATATATATATATATATATATATATATATATATATATATATATATATATATATATATATATATATATATATATATATATATATATATATATATATATATATATATATATATATATTAGCCCATCAGCCCGCCTGCACTCTGATGTTAATCTTGGGCATAGCATTTTATCAAATCACCTCATTCATTGGGGCACATGTGAGGAACACAAATGCGAAGAAGCCTGAATGGTCCCCAGGACTATATGCAACTGAAAACTCACACCCCAGAAGTGACTCGAACCCATACTGCCTGGAGCAACACAACTGGTATGTACAGGACGCGTTAATCCACTTGACCGTCACGACCGGACAAAAATTGATGGTAGCCAAGGCTATTTAGCCCATCAGCCCACCGGCACTCTGATGGTAATCTTGGGCATAGCAATTTATCAAATTACCTCATTCTTTGGGGCACACATGAGGAACACAAATGCGAACAAGCCTGAATGGTCCTCAGGACTATATGAAACTGAAAACTCACACCCCAGAAGTGACTCGAACCCATACTGCCAGGAGCGACGCAACTGGTATGTACAGGATGGACGTGTCGTCGTCGCGCTCCGTGAAAACAGTGGAATAAACTGGGCTTTTTTAGGATTACAGCCCACAGTGATCACCAAGGGCATAGTGACCCGTAGGAAAGTTGAACACAGAAATTATCAATGGAAGTTTGAGTTTAATACAGAATAAACGTGGGACCACGTGGTGAGCCAGTGCCACCAGGCTCATGTGTACAGGCATAAGCGATATATATCAAATATAGCGAGCAGTGATACGTTGAACAGTGAAGTGGAACGTGTAACACAACGTATAAATTAGTGGATAGTGTAAGAGAAGTGTACATAGAAAAAGTATAAATGCAAAGTTGTGGAGGAGGCATCACACTTGGCTGTTTACACCACAGCCACGAGGCCTACACTGTGTAGGGGACGTATACTCGTGCTGGTGTATCATAATGGTGGTATACACTCATGCTTGAGTATACTCATGCTGGTGTATACTCATGCTGGTGTATACTCATGCTGGTGTATACTCATGGTGGTGTATACTCATGCTGGTGTATACTCATGTTGGTGTATACTCATGGTGGTGTATACTCATGCTGGTGTATACTCATGGTGGTCTATACTCATGCTGGCATATACTCATGGTGGTGTACACTCATGCTGGTGTATACTCATGCTCGTGTATACTCATGCTGGTTTATACTTACGGTGGTGTATACTAATGGTGGTGTACAGTCTTGCTGCTGTATACTGATGCTGGTGTATATTAATGCTGGTGTACAGTCATGCTGGTGTATACTCATTGTGGTGTACTACTCACCTAATTGTACTCACCTAATTGTGCTTGCGGGGCTTGAGCTTTGGCTCTTTGGTCCCGCCTCTGAACTGTCAATCAACTGGTGTTCAGATTTCTAAGCCTACTGGGCTCTATCATATCTACATTTGAAACTGTGTATGGAGTCAGCCTCCACCACATCACTTCCTTATGCATTCCATTTATTAACTACTCTGACACTGAAAAAATTCCTTCTAACATCTCTGTGACTCATCTGGGTACTAAGTTTCCACCTGTGTCCCCTTGTTCCTGTCCCACCCGTGCTGAAGAGTTTGTGTGATGTATACTCATGCTGGTGTATACTCATGGTGGTGTATACTCAGTGTGGTGTATACTCACACTGTATTGTTGATTGACGGTTGAGAGGCGGGACCAAAGAGCCAGAGCTCAACCCCCGCAAGCACAACTAGGTGAGTACAACTAGGTGAGTACTCAGGCTGGTGTATACTCATGGTGGTGTATATTCATGCTGGTGTATACTCATGCTGGTGTATACTTATGTTGGTGTATATTCATGCTGGTGTATAATCATGGTGTATACTCATGCTGGAGTATACTCATGCTGATGCATACACATGGTGGTGTATACTCATGGTGGTGTATCCTCATGGTAGTGTATTCTCACGCTGGTGTATACACATAGTAGTGTATACTCATGGTGGTGTATACTCATGCTGGTGTACACTCATGCTGGTATATACTCATGCTTGTGTATACTCATACTGGTGTATACTCATGGTGGTATATACTCATGGTGGTGTATACCCATGGTGGTATACACTCATGCTGGTTTATACTCAAGCTGGTGTATACTCATGTTGGTGAACAGTCATGCTGGTGTACACTCATGCTGGTATACAGTCATACTGATATATACTCATGCTGGTGTATACTCAAGCTGGTGTATTTTCATGCTGGTGTACAGTCATGCTGGTGTATACTCATACTGCTCTATACTCTTGCTAGTGTATACTCTTGCTGGTGTACACTCATGCTGGTGTATACTCATGCTGGTGTGTACTCATGCTTGTGTATATTCATGTTGGCGAATACTCATGCTGGTGTATACTCATGCTGGTGTATATTCATGGTGGCGTATACTCATTTTAGTGTATATTCATGGTGGTGTATACTCATGGTGGTGTATACTCATGGTGGTGTATACTCATGCTGGTGTATGCTCATGCTGGTGTATACTCATGCTGGTGTATACTCATAGTGGTGTATATTCATGGTGGTGTATGCTCATTGTTATGTATAGTCATGGTGGTGTATAATCATGCTGGTGTATACTCATGCGGGTGTACACTCTTGCTGGTGTATACTCATGCTGGAGTATATTCATGGTGGCATATACTCATGGTGGTGTATACCCATGGTGGTGTACACTCATGCTGGTTTATACTCAAGCTGGTGTATACTCATGTTGGTGAACAGTCATGCTGGTGTACACTCATGCTGGTATACAGTCATACTGATATATACTCATGCTGGTGTATACTCAAGCTGGTGTATTTTCATGCTGGTGTACAGTCATGCTGGTGTATACTCATACTGCTCTATACTCTTGCTGGTGTATACTCTTGCTGGTGTACACTCATGCTGGTGTATACTCATGCTGGTGTGTACTCATGCTTGTGTATATTCATGTTGGCGAATAATCATGCTGGTGTATAATCATGCTGGTGTATATTCATGGTGGCGTATACTCATGGTAGTGTATATTCATGGTGGTGTATACTCATGGTGGTGTATACTCATGGTGGTGTATACTCATGCTGGTGTATGCTCATGCTGGTGTATACTCATGCTGGTGTATACTCATAGTGGTGTATATTCATGGTGGTGTTTACTCATTGTTATGTATATTCATGGTGGTGTATAATCATGCTGGTGTATACTCATGCGGGTGTACACTCATGCTGGTGTATACTCATGCTGGTGTATATTCATGGTGGCATATACTCATGGTGGTGTATACCCATGGTGGTGTACACTCATGCTGGTTTATACTCAAGCTGGTGTATACTCATGTTGGTGAACAGTCATACTGGTGTACACTCATGCTGGTATACAGTCATACTGATATATACTCATGCTGGTGTATACTCAAGCTGGTGTATTTTCATGCTGGTGTACAGTCATGCTGGTGTATACTCATACTGCTCTATACTCTTGCTGGTGTATACTCTTGCTGGTGTACACTCATGCTGGTGTATACTCATGCTGGTGTGTACTCATGCTTGTGCATATTCATGTTGGCGAATACTCATGCTGGTGTATACACATGCTGGTGTATATTCATGGTGGCGTATACTCATGGTAGTGTATATTCATGGTGGTGTATACTCATGGTGGTGTATACTCATGGTGGTGTATACTCATGCTGGTGTATGCTCATGCTGGTGTATACTCATGCTGGTGTATACTCATAGTGGTGTACTCACCTAGTTGTACTCACCTAGTTGTGCTTGCGGGGGTTGAGCTCTGGCTCTTTGGTCCCGCCTCTCAACCGTCAATCAACAGGTGTACAGTTTCCTGAGCCTATTGGGCTCTATCATATCTACACTTGAAACTGTGTATGGAGTCAGCCTCCACCACATCGCTTCCTAATGCATTCCATTTGTCAACCACTCTGACACTAAAAAAGTTCTTTCTAATATCTCTGTGGCTCATTTGGGCACTCAGTTTCCACCTGTGTCCCCTAGTGCGTGTGCCCCTTGTGTTAAACAGCCTGTCTTTATCAACCCTGTCGATTCCCCTGAGAATCTTGAATGTGGTGATCATGTCCCCCCTAACTCTTCTGTCTTCCAACGAAGTGAGGTTTAATTCCTGCAGTCGCTCCTCGTAGCTCATACCTCTCAGCTCGGGTACTAGTCTGGTGGCAAACCTTTGAACCTTTTCCAGTTTAGTCTTATGCTTGACTAGATAGGGACTCCATGCTGGAGCCGCATACTCCAGGATTGGTCTGACATATGTGGTATATAATGTTCTGAAAGATTCCTTACACAAGTTTCTAAAGGCCGTTCTTATGTTAGCCAACCTGGCATATGCTGCTGATGTTATCCTCTTGATATGAGCTTCAGGGGACAGGTCTGGCGTGATATCAACCCCCAGGTCTTTCTCTCTCTCTGACTCTTGAAGTATTTCATCTCCCAAATGATACCTTGTATCTGGTCTCCTGCTTCCTACCCCTATCTTCATTACATTACATTTGCTTGGGTTAAACTCTAACAGCCATTTGTTCGACCATTCCTGCAGCTTGTCCAGGTCTTCTTGAAGTCTCAAGCTGTCCTCCTCTGTCTTAATCCTTCTCATAATTTTGGCGTCGTCAGCAAACATTGAGAGGAATGAGTCTATACCCTCTGGGAGATCATTTACGTATATCAGAAACAGGATAGGTCCAAGTACAGAGCCCTGTGGGACTCCACTGGTGACTTCACGCCAGTCTGAGGTCTCACCCCTCACTGTAACTCTCTGCTTCCTATTGCTTAGGTACTCCCTTATCCACTGGAGCGCCCTACCTGTTACTCCTGCCTGTTTCTCCAGCTTATGCATCAACCTTTTATGGGGTACTGTGTCAAAGGCTTTCCGACAGTCCAAAAAAATGCAGTCCGCCCACCCTTCTCTTTCTTGCTTAATTCTTGTCACCTGATCGTAGAATTCTATCAAGCCTGTAAGGCAAGATTTACCCTCCCTGAACCCATGTTGATGGTTGTCACGAAGTCTCTTCTCTCCAGATGTGTTACTAGGTTTTTTCTCACAATCTTCTCCATCACCTTGCATGGTATACAAGTTAAGGACACTGGCCTGTAGTTCAGTGCCTCTTGTCTGTCACCCTTTTTGTATATTGGTACTACATTAGCAGTCTTCCATATTTCTGGTAGGTCCCCCGTTTCCAGTGACTTACTATACACTATGGAGAGTGGTAAGCAAAGTGCTCCTGCACACTCTTTCAATACCCATGGCGAGATTCCATCCGGCCCAACAGCTTTTCTCACATCCAGCTCCAATAGGTGCTTTTTGACCTCATCTCTTGTAATTTCGAACCTATCCAAGGTCACCTGGTTTGCTGCCACCTCTCCCAGCGCCGTGATATCTCCCTGTTCTATTGTAAAGACCTCCTGGAACCTTTTGTTGAGTTCTTCACACACCTCTTTGTCATTCTCTGTGTACCTGTCCTCGCCCACCCTAAGTTTAATCACCTGTTCCTTCACTGTTGTCTTCCTCCTGATGTGACTGTGTAGTAGCTTTGGTTCAGTCTTGGCTTTGTTAGCTATATCATTTTCATACCTTTTCTCAGCTGCTCTTCTCACACTGACATACTCGTTCCTGGTTCTCTGGTATCTCTCTCTACTTTCTGGTGTTCTGTTATTACGGAAGTTCCTCCATGCCCTTTTGTTCAGCTCCTTTGCTTTCATACATTCCCTATTAAACCACGGATTCTTCCTTTGCTTCTCTGTGTTTTTTCCTGTTGGGCTGGGACAAACCTGCTTACAGCCTCCTGACATTTTTGGGTGACATAGTCCATCATGTCTTGTACGGACTTGGTTCCGAGTTCTGTGTCCCAATGTATATCCCATAGGAATTTATTCATCTCCTCATAGTTTCCCTTTCGGTACGCCAGCCCTTTGGTTCCCAGTTCTTTTTTGGGGGTGATAATTCCTAGCTCAACCAGGTACTCAAAGCTCAATACACTATGATCACTCATTCCCAAGGGGCTTCCAACTTAACTCCCTTATATCCGACTCATTTAGGGTAAATATCAAATCAAGCAAGGCTGGTTCATCCCCTCCTCTCATTCTTGTCGGTCCCTTGACGTGTTGACTTAGAAGTTTCTTGTTGCCACATCCAGCAGCTTAGCTCTCCATGTGTCTGGGCCTCCGTGTGGGTCTCTGTTCCCCCAATCTATCTTCCCATGGTTGAAGTCTCCCATGATTAGAAGTCTGGATCCGTTCCTGCTAGCCACAGAAGCTGCTCTCTCTATTATATTGATGGTGGCCAGGTTTTTCTATCATATTCCTGTCTGGGTCTTCTGTCATTCGGTGGGGGGTTATATATGACTACTATTATAATTTTCTGTCCTCCAGTTGCAATGGTGCCTGATATGTAGTCCCTGAAACCTTCACAGTTCTGAATTACCATCTCTTCGAAACTCCAACCTTCTCTTAGTAGCAAAGCCACCACCTCCTCCTCTCCCTTCTCTCTCTTTTTCTCACTACATAGTAGCCCTGTGGAAACACTGCATTTGTTATGATTTTCGTTAGCTTTGTTTCTGTGAGTGCTATTATGTCTGGGTTTTCTTCTAGTGCCCACTCTCCAAGTTCACTAGTTTTATTGTAATCCCATCTATGTTAGTGTACATCGCCTTGAAGCTCACTTTCTTCTGTTCATTTACATATCCCTTTCTTGGCGAGTATTCTACTGGTGTGGGAAGCTGTTCCGTGGGTGAGAGATCTGTGAGATGGTTTGCAGGGTCGCAGAGGTTTTGGGGTGGGGGGTGGGGGTTTAAGGGAAGGGAACGGGTAGGGTGTGGGTTAGGAGATAGGGGGGACATGGAGGATACGGGGTGAGGGGGGAGGAGGAATAGGGAGGGTATGGATGAAGGGGAAGGGGGACTGGGGGGAAAGGTGGGAGGGGGGACATGATGGAATGGGGATGGGGTGTCGGGGTCAGAATGGGGTGGGGGGGGAGGGAGGGTTGGGTGGGGGCAGGTAGGTGAGGGAAGGAAGGGTTTCTATGCAGGGGGGTTGGTGTTTGCCCCCCCTCTGGTGTTGCTGGGATGCTGGTTTTGGGTTCCCCTCTTGTCTCTGGGACTGCTGTGTTGGGGGCTGTGATTTCCTGTTTGCTCCTCTCTCCCTGCGCTTCCTCCTTGCCTCTGCTGCCCTGGCTCTCTCCTCCTTCGTCCTGTCCCTCTGCAGGAATACTTGTTTGTATCCCTCCACATGTTGGAGACGACTCTTCTTTTCTAGAATATCCTCCTTCGTGGTTTCGTTTGCAAACACCACCTTTACAAGTCGGTTTCTGTCCCTGTTGTACCAGCCAACCTGAAACCTTCTCAATGTTGTGTGCAGCCTCTCCATCTGTAACCCCTTCATAGCCCATGTACTGCCTCTCTATCCTTGCCATTCCATTCTTGCCTGTTGGATCCTTCCTGTTCTTTGATGCCTACAACTACCACTGATCTCTTTCTCTCCAGCAGTTGAGTGGTGCACCTTGCTGCTTCCTGTGAGGTAGCAGCTTGCATGGCTACCTCCCTCACTGTGGCCATTGCTTCTGAGCTCTTTTTCATATGTCTGCAAATGTGTCAGGTACAGAGGCATTTCCTTCCAATGTACCATTCTCACCTTCCCTTTGGATGATAATCTGATGCTGGTCTCTTTATTTTTCGCTGTGAGAGATTTGATCTCCTCCCTGCTGATGTCAGCTCACTTTGCAGGTTGTTAATTGTAATCCTCATTTCATTCATGTATATCATGGTGTA
>WNGS01158610.1:26598-40806 GCA_020271785.1 Procambarus virginalis
CAGAGGTGCAAGCGCAACACCTCAGTCCTACTGATTTCCCTGACTCTGTGGCTCAACTTTTGAATTTTGAACAGAATAGAGCCGTTGTCGCCTTACCAGGAGAAAAGTTAGGTCTCACTCCTCTTATTACACATAAATTCCACTTGAACAGGAACTACTCCTATTTATTATAACAATTTATGTACCAGCTTACCGTCTTCCCCATTCTCAGAGAGCAGAAGCCGATAGACTTATAGAGGAAATGCTACAGAGTGATGTAATCGAATCGAGTAATTCACCATGGAACGCTCCATTGATTCTTGTACCAAAGCGAGATGGGACTTGGAGACCTGTAATCGATTATCGAAAGCTTAACAGAGTAACAATACCTGATCGTTTCCCACTTCCAGTTCTAAATGATTTGTTGCAAAGTATTGGTCGTAATAAAGTATTCTCAACGTTAGATTTGTTGCAGGGATTCTGGCAAATCCCCCTTGATGAAGAAAGTAAACAATTGACAGCCTTTAGTACTCCCAATGGTCATTTTCATTTCAAAAGAATGCCATTTGGTTTGCGGAGTAGTCCAATAACTTTTTCACGGCTCATGACAAATCTATTTCGTCGATTGATAGGAAGTACACTTCTAGTTTACCTTGATGATCTCATAATCATGTCGCAAGATGTTCAGACTCATTTCCAGAACCTTGAAAAAGTACTTGCAAAGCTCGCTGAAGCTAATTTAAAAATAAAGCTTGCAAAATGTTCATTTTTAAAAGAGAAGATTAATTTCCTAGGTCATACAGTTACACCTTCAGGTATTACATTGAATGAATCAAAAATTATTGCTGCCCGTGATTTTCCAACACCTCGTACCGCAGAAGCCGTAAGACAGTTCACAGGTCTTGTAGGATTTTATCGTTCATTTATTGCTGGATTCTCTATTATAGCCGCTCCACTTTACAAGTTGCAAAGAAAAGATGAACCCTTTGTTTGGGGAGAGGCCCAGGATCAGTCATTCAAAAAACTCAAAGCAGCCTTGATTTCGTCACCTGTCCTTAGGTATCCAGATTTTTCTAAACCTTTTACGTTGGTTACAGATGCTAGTGACATAGGTTTAGGTGCTGCATTACTTCAAACAGAAGGTCACAGAGATCACGCAATAGCTTATGCTAGCCGTACATTATCTAAAGAAGAGAAAAATTATAGCGCAACAGAACGAGAAGCCTTAGCAGTTGTCTGGGCACTTAAACATTTCAGAGATACAATTTATAATTACCCAGTTCATGTTCTTACAGATCACCAACCATTAATTCCCTTGTTCAAAAATAAGAATCCAGTTGGAAAGTTTGCTAGATATTTGCTCACAATTCAAGAATTCAATCCCACATTTGGATATATTCCAGGAAAGCAAAATGTTGTAGCCGATGCGTTTTCTCGACACGTAGCTGCGATTCAGTTAAATTACCCAGCATTAGATGCTACAGTAGTAGAAACGGAACAGAGACAAGACCCCATATGGGCACCCGTCATTAAATTTTTGACTAAGCAAGACACTCGCCCGATTCATAAACCGCCAGTACCATTGAAAGAATTAGTTATGTTAGACAATTTACTGTGTAGAGTAGTAAAGCTAGGGACAGCCCCGAGGAAATGTTGTCAGTTAGTTGTTCCAGCTGTCTTGGTACCAACTGTGTTAAAAATTATCCATGATGCTCCTGCAAGTGCACATCCAGGAAAGGATCGTACACTCCAACAAGGTCGATTGAAATATTTTTGGCCAAAAATGGCTAAGGACATTGCTCATTATGTTGACAGATGTTTAACTTGCCTACAGCACAAGGGACATGTTTCAGGACCTAATCCAATTCAGATGTACCCAACAACTAAAGCTCCTTGGGAACGAGTATCGATGGATTTATTGACAAATTTTGCGGAAACAGAGAAAGGGAACAAACATTTGCTTGTAATGGTCGATAATTTTTCACGATTTTGCGAACTAGTTCCTATCCCGAACAAAACAGCAGAAACTATAGCCAGTGCATTCCATGACCACATAATTTGTAGATATAGTATGCCTAAAGTAATCCTTTCAGATAATGGTCCAGAATTCAGTAATAGTATTTTAACTAGCTTGTGTGATTTATATAACATTAAAAAATGTAGCATCATGCCTTATCATCCGGCAAGTAACGGATTAGCTGAACGTACTAACAGGAAAGTTTTAGATGCCTTGAGAGTCACTTTGAATTTTGATAACAACAATTGGGATGATTTTATACCCTTAATTCAGTGTGCTATAAATTCTTCGATTAATGTTTCTACAGGTGACACACCTCACGCTATTCTTTATGGTACAGATAAGATCCTCCCTAATGAATTGATTAACGTACCTCCTACTCCCTTATATAACGTAGATGATTTTGTTCAAGTAAAGCGTAGACAAATGCAACTAGTATTCAAGAAAATACGAGAACAATTGTCCAAAGCTACAGCCGAGTTCACTCGAGCAAGGAATGAACGAGCTAAACCCAGTAAAATAACTATTGGATCTGTAGTAATGATACTTAACCAACACAGGTCTGGTCCTATGTATAAGTTAACTAAGAAATTTTTGGGTCCATATAAGGTAATCGAGCTTATCAAAGGTAACAAGTATAGATTGAAAAATTTAGTATCAGGGGAGTATATAAATGAGCATTTAGACCATATGAAGTTAGCTAAAATGACTGTTGACGACACTGATGAGGAAGATGACAATGAACTTACCCAGACAGATCCTCCTATTGGGACACCACCTTCTGTGGTTGACAGACCACTTGATGTTCAGCAACCCCATACTAGCACTTATAATCTTAGATCTAGACCTCTCGTTTCAACCGTGCACTCACCACATGTCCATTGGCTAGATGATAACGAGGTTATCCCTCAAGATGATAGTTTGTCACATGCAGTTTCATCTGTTCCTGATCCTCAGTCAGAGCCAGAGTTGTATAGTGCTCTGGATGAGCTAGGTGTAGATATCCGCAGAATTTACAATTAAGTGCACTCTGCAGTTATTCTGTTTTGTTTTGCAAAATTCATTTGCAGTATTTCCACCACATGTCTTATTATTACCAATATATATATATTGTATGATGTTTTCTCAATTTTATTTTGTTACAAATTAAATGCCATTGTTAAGTCTACTGCCATTTGTAATTTTTTTTACAGTGCTTGTCATAAAGATTTCATTAATGTTCTAGCAACCACATTGAGGCCAGTGAATCCTGACTGCTATCACGCAGATGTTAGTCTTCTTGTTCCAGGTCTTGTATATAACATGTAAATATATTGCAAATTAAATATATTGTACATTGGTCTTGTAAATATATATATTGTACATGGAAAAAAGAACAAAAAAGAAAAAAAAATCATTATCTAATCTTAAAATTCATTTGTGGTTGTTAGGTCAGAATTTGTTCATTAATGTAATAATTGTTTAATTTTGTATTGTTTCAAGCACATGCCATTGACACATGTTAATAATTTTGTTTAGGCAATACCTTGAGTTGTATTGTTCATTCTGACAAGTAGACATACACATGTTCTTCATACTCTGGTGGAATCAAAGCATTGTTACCATGATTTTCACCTATTATGTTCAAAAATTTTTTTTGGTGCATATGCCAAGATGCTAGTATTACGCACACCTGATCTATTTTCAATGTTTATTATGCAATTTTCACATGTAAGCCATTATTGAATGCCACCGAGGTCCTTTCAGTATTATTGTAACTATATAGCTAGCCAGAGCTTGTCGACAAGGGACGTCGACTTGGTAGCGTGTCCGAGCGGTGTTATATTCAAATTCCCCGCCAGTTGGAACATAACCAATCACAGGCGAGTAGGCCTCTGACGTCATGTCACATTCACAGTCTCCAGCCATGCTTGCAGCAGGCTCAGTCAGCTCCACAGACCCACAGTAGTAGGACCTCGGCTGGCCAGATATATATCTTGTTGCCTTAGCCAATAAATCAACGAAACTACATCTGTGTCTACATTCAACCCCCCACAAGGCAAAGAATATATACACCACCACTAGTATACACCATGAGTATACACCAGCATGAGTATACACCGGCATGAGTATGCACCACCATGAGTATACACCAGCATGAGTATACACCAGCATGAGTTTGTCTTTGTCCACCCTGTCAATTCCCCTGAGAATTTTGTAGGTGGTTATCATGTCTCCCCTTACTCTTCTGTTTTCCAGGGATGTGAGGTTCAGCTCCTTTAGCCTTTCCTCGTAGCTCAATCCTCTCAGTTCCGGGACGAACCTGGTGGCATACCGCTGAATCTTCTCTAACTTTGTCTTGTGTTTAACTAGGTATGGACTCCAGGCTGGAGCTGCATGCTCCAGGATTGGTCTCACATAAGTGGTATACAGGGTTCTGAAAGATTCCTTACACAAGTTTCTAAAGGCAGTTCTTATGTTGGCCAGTCAAGCATATGCCGCTGATGATATTCTTTTGATGTGGGCTTCTGGGGACAGGTTCGGTGTGATATCAACCCCCATATCTTTCTCTCTATTTGACTCTTGCAGGATTTCCCCTCCCAAATGATACCTTGTGTTCAGCCTCCTGCTCCCTTCTCCTAATTGCATAACCTTACACTTTCCCGAGTTGAACTTTAGCAGCAATTTTCTAGACCATTCCTCCAGTTTATCCAGGTCATCCTGTAGTCTCTGTCTATCTTCATCCGTCTTGATTCTTCTCATAATTTTTGCATCATCAGCAAACATTGAGAGGAATGAGTCTATACCCTCCGGAAGATCGTTCACATATATTAGAAACAGGATGGGTCCAAGTACTGAGCCCTGTGGGACTCCGCTGGTGACATCTCGCCACTCTGATGTCTCCCCCTCACCGTTACTCGCTGTTTCCTGTTGCTTAAGTACTCCCTTATCCACTGGAGCACCTTCCCTTTTACTCCTGCCTGTTGCTCCAACTTTTTTAACAGCATTTTGTGCGGTACTGTGTCAAAGGCGTTTTGGTAATCCAGGAAAATGCAGTCGGCCCACCCTTCTCTTTCCTGCCTAATTTTTGTTGCTTGGTCATAAAATTCTATTAAACCTGTGAGGCACGATTTACCATCCCTGAACCCATGTTGGTGGTGCGTTACAAAGTTATTTCCCTCCAGATACTCTACGAGCCTTTTCCTCACGATCTTCTCCATCACCTTGCATGGTATACAAGTTAAGGAAACTGGCCTGTAGTTCAGTGCCTCTTGCCTGTCACCCTTTTTGTATATTGGGACCACGTTAGCTGTCTTCCAAGTTTCTGGTAAGTCTCCTGATTCCAGTGACCTGTTATACACCATAGAGAGTGGCACACTTAGTGCTTCTGCACCTTCCTTTAGTATCCATGGTGAGATTCTCTAAGCCCAACAGCCTTTGTCACATCCAGCTCCAGCAGACACCTTTGGACCTCATCACTGGTGAGGTCAAATTCCTCCAAGGTTGCTTGGTTTGCCTCCTCCTCATTTAGTGCAGGGGCTTCTCCTTGTTCTATTGTGAAGACCTTCTGGAATCTCTTGTTGAGCTCTTCACAAACCTCCTTGTCATTCTCTGTGTATCTGTTCTCCGCTTTTCGCAGCTTCATCACTTGTTCCTTCATTGCTGTTTTCCTCCTGATGTGGCTGTGGAGCAGCTTTGGTTGGGTCTTGACTTTACTCGCGATGTCATTTTCAAACTGTCTCTCTGCTCCCTCCTCACTCTGAGGTACTCATTTCTGGCCCTCTGGTATCTCTCCCTGCTCTCTGGTGTTTTGTTATTTCTGTAATTTCCCCATGTTCTTTTACTCAGTTGCTTCGCTACCTTGCATTCCTGGTGTATACTCATGCTTGTGTATATTCATGGTGGCGAATACTCACGCTGGTGTATTCATGGTGGCATATACTCATTAAGGTGTATATTCATGGTGATGTATACGCATGCTAGTGTATACTCATGTTGGTGTATACTCATGCTGGTGTATACTCATGGTAGTGTATACTCATGGTGGTGTATACTCATTGTGGTGTATATTCATGGTGGTGTATAATCATGCTGGTGTATACTCATGCTGGTGTACACTCATGCTGGTGTATACTCATGCTGGTGTATATTCATGGTGGCGTATACTCATGGTGGTGTATATTCATGGTGGTGTACTCACCTAGTTGTACTCACCTAGTTGTGCTTGCGGGGGTTGAGCTCTGGTTCTTTGGTCTCGCCTCTCAAGCGTCAATCAACAGGTGTACAGGTTCCTGAGCCTATTGGGCTCTATCATATCTACACTTGAAATTGTGTATGGAGTCAGCCTCCACCACATTACTTCCTAATGCATTCCATTTTTCAACCACTCTGACACTAAAATAGTTCTTTCTAATATCTCTGTGGCTCATTTGGGTAGTCAGTTTCCACCTGTGTCCCCTAATGCGTGTGCCCCTTGTGTTAAATTGCCTGTCTTTATCAACCCTCTCGATTCCCTTGAGAATCTTGAATGTGGTGATCATGTCCCCCTTAACTCTTCTGTTTTCCAACGAAGTGAGGATTAATTCCTGTAGTCTCTCCTCGTAGCTCATACCTCTCAGCTCGGGTACTAGTCTGGTGGCAAACCTTTGAACCTTTTCCAGTTTAGTCTTATGCTTGACTAGATACGGACTCCACGCTGGAGCCGCATACTCCAGGATTGGTCTGAAATATGTGGTATATAATGTTCTGAAAGAGTCCTCACACAAGTTTCTAAAGGCCGTTCTTATGTTAGCCAACCTGGCATATGCTGCTGATGTTATTCTTTTGATATGAGCTTCAGGGGACAGGTCTGGCGTGATATCAACCCCCAGGTCTTTCTCTCTCTCTGACTCTTGAAGTATTTCATCTCCCAAATGATACCGTGTATCTGGTCTCCTGCTTCCTACCCCTATCTTCGTTACATTACATTTGTATGGGTTAAACTCTAACAGCCTTTTGTTCGACCATTTCTGCAGCTTGTCCAGGTCTTCTTGAAGCCTCAAGCTGTCCTCCTCTGTCTTAATCCTTCTCATAATTTATACTCATATTTATACTAATATACTCATGGTGGTGTATGTTCATGCTGGTGTATACTCAAGATGGTGTATATTCATGCTGGTATATACTCGTGCTGGTGTATACTTATGGAGGTGAAGATTCATGCTACTGTATACTCATGCTGGTGTATACTTATGGTGGTGTATACTTATGGTGGTTTATACTAATGCTGGTTTGTACTCATGGTGGTGTATACTCATGATGGTGTATACTCATGGTGGTGTATATCTCATGCTGGTGCATACTCATGCTGGTGTATATTCATGGTAGCGTATACTCATAGTGGTGTATATTCATGGTGGTGTATACTCATGCTGGTGTATACTCATGGTGGTGTAAACTCATGGTGGTGTATATTCATGCTGGTGTATACTCATGGTGGTGCATACTCATGCTGAAGTACAGTCATGCTGGTGTATACTCATTGTGGTGTACTACTCACCTAATTGTACTCTCCTAACTGTGCTTGCGCGGGTTGAGCTTTGGCTCTTTGGTCCCGCCACTGAACTGTCAGTCAACTGGTGTACAGATTTCTGAGCCTACTGGGCACTATTATATCTACATTTGAAACTGTGTATGGAGTCAGCCTCCACCACATCACTTCCAAGTGCATTCTTTTTATTAACTACTCTGACACTGAAAAAATTCTTTCTAACGTCTCTGTGGCTCATCTGGGTACTAAGTTTCCACCTGTGTCCCCATGTTCGTGCCAGATCCATGCTGAAGAGATTGTGTGGTGTATAGTCATGCTGGTGTATACTCATGCTGGTGTATATTCATGGTGGTGTATACTCAATGTGGTGTATACTCTTGGTGTACAGTCCTGGTGGTGTATACTCATGCTGGTGTATACTCATGCTGATGTATACTCATGCTGGTGTATACTCATGGTGTATACTCATGCTGGTGTATACTCCTGCTGGTGTATACTCATGCTGGTGTATACACATGGTGGTGTATACTCATGGTGGTGTATACTCATGGTGGTGTATACTCGTGGTGGTGTATACTCATGGTGGTGCATACTTATGGTGGTGTATACTCATGGTGGTGTATACTCATGGTGGTGTATACTCATTCTAGTGTATACTCATTCTAGTGTATACTAATGCTGATGTATACTCATGGTGGTGTATACCCATGTTGGTGTACAGTCATGCTGCTGTATACTCATGTTGGTGTATACTCATACTGGTATATACTCATGGTGGTATACACTCATGCTGGTGTATACTCAAGCTGGTATATACTCATGCCGGTGTACAGCCATGCTAGTGTATACTCATGCTGGTGTATACTCATGGTGGTATACACTCATGCTGATGTATACTCATGCTGGTGTACAGCCACGCATGTGTATACTCATGCTGGTATACAATCAAGCTTGTGTATACTCATGCTGGTGTATACTCATGGTGGTGTATACTCATCCTGGTGTATAGTCTTGCATGTGCATATGCATGCTAATGTATACTCAGCTGGTGTATACTCATGCTGGTTGATACTCATGGTGGTGTATACTAATGGTGGTGTACAGTCTTGCTGGTGTATACTCATGTTGGCGTATACTCAAGCTGGTGTATATTCATGCTGGTGTACAGTCATGCTGGTGTATACTCATGCTGCTCTATACACTTGCTGGTGTATACTCTTGCTGGTGTACACTCATGCTGGTGTATACTCATACTGGTGTGTACTAATGCTTGTGTATATTCATGTTGGCAAATACTCATGCTGGTGTATACTCATGCTGGTGTATATTCATGGTGGCGTATACTCAAGGTAGTGTAAATTCATGGTGGTGTATACTCATGCTGGTGTATACTCATGCTGGTGTATACTCATGCTGGTGTATGCTCATGCTGGTGTATACTCATGCTGGTGTATACTCATGGTGGTGAATATTCATGGTGGTGTATACTCATTGTTATGTATATTCATGGTGGTGTATAATCATGCTGGTGTATACTCATGCGGGTGTACACTCATGCTGGTGTATACTCATGCTGGTGTATATTCATGGTGGCGTATATTCATGGTGGTGAATGTTCATGGTGGTGTATACTCATGCTGGTAAATACTCATTCTGGTGTATACTCATGGTGGTGTATATTCTTGGTGGTGTATGTTCATGCTGGTGTATACTCGTGCTGGTGTATACTCATGGTGGTGTATACTCATGCTTCTGTATACTCATGATGGCGTATACTCATGGTGGTGCATACTCATGGTGGTTTATACTCATGCTGGTGTATACTCATGCTTGTGTACAGTCATGCTGGTGTATACTCATTGTGGTGTACTACTCACCTAATTGTACTCACCTAATTGTGCTTGCGGAAGTTGAGCTTTGGCTCTTTGGTCCCGCCTCTGAACTGTCAATCAACTGGTGTTCAGATTCCTGAGCCTACTGGGCTCAATCATATCTACATTTGAAACTGTGTATGGAGTCAGCCTCCACCACATCACTTCCTAATGCATTCCATTTATTAACTATTAACTCTGACACTGAAAAAATTCCTTCTAACATCTCTGTGACTCATCTGGGTACTACGTTTCCACCTGTGTCCCCTTGTTCCTGTCCCACCCGTGCTGAAGAGTTTGTGTGGTGTATACTCATGCTGGTGTATACTCATGGTGGTGTATACTCATTGTGGTGTATACTCATGGTGGTGTATGCTCAATGTGGTGTATACTCTTGGTGTACAATCATGCTGTTGTATACTCATGCTGGTGTATACTCATGCTGGTGTATACTCATGTTGGTGTATATTCATGCTGGTGTATAATCATGGTGTATACTCATGCTGATGTATACACATGGTGGTGTATACTCATGGTGGTGTATACTCATGGTAGTGTATTCTCATTCTGGTGTATACGCATGGTAGTGTATACTCATGGTGGTGTATACTCATGCTGGTGTACACTCATGCTGGTATATACTCATGCTTGTGTATACTCATGCTGGTGTATACTCATGGTGGTATATACTCATGGTGGTGTATACCCATGGTGGTGTACAGTCATGCTGGTGTATACTCAAGGAGGTGAATACTCATGCTGGTGTATACTCATGGTGGTATACACTCATGCTGGTTTATACTCAAGCTGGTGTATGTTCATGCTGGTGAACAGTCATGCTGGTGTACACTGATGCTGGTATACAGTATGGTATACTGGTATACAAACCGTGCCTCAGGGAGACAGGAATGCTACTGTGGAGGGGACCTCATCACCTCAGCTCTCATTTGCTGAAATGCTTAAAAAGAGCCCTGAAGCTAGGTCTGCAGTTAAGGAAGTGGCCATGGAAGTGACCTCCTCTCAGGAAGCAGCTAGATGTACTAGCCGGCTGATAGAGAGAAAAAGAGCAGTAGTAGTGGCTGGCATTAAAGAGCAAACATGGGCCAGGCCAAAGGAGCGGAGAGACAAGGACAAAAACATAGTTAAAGAGATCCTTAAAGAGGTAAGCATGGAGGGAACTGTACAAAATGTTGAAAAGGTTTTCAGGCTTGTAAAGTACAACAAGGACAGAGACCGAATGATAAAGGTGGTATTCATGAGCGAAAACACGAAAGAGGAACTGTTAGAAAGGAAGTGCTGTCTAGCAAATGTAGAGAAGTTCAAAAAAGTATTCCTACAGAGGGATATGACAAGGGAAGAGAGAAAGCAGGCAGCAGACGCGAGGAAGGAGCGCAGGAGAGAGAGAAAGAATCAGGGAGCCACAACCCCGATCCACACAATCCCAGAGGGGAGTGGGGAACCCTCCTCAAACAGTGCACTAGCCACAGGGAGTGCGACACCATCCCCACATCCTACCCAACAGACACCCTACCTGCCCCAACCCCTGTCAGCCCCCCACTAAGTACCCACCTAAGGCACCCTCCCCCCACCCACCCCTCTCTTCCCACACACCCCCCTCCTCCCACTCCCCCCTCCCCCCAGGACCACCCTTCTCCCCCATCCCCCAAGCCCTCCCTTCTCCCACATGCCCTCCAGTCTCTCCCACCCACAAGCCCTCCGTTCTCCCCTGCCCCCCTAAGTCCCCACAGTAGTATAAAGTACGACTATGCGCTGCAATTTTGCTTTTTTCGCCTGCAGCGCATAGTCGTACTCTTTTCTCGTTGCCCCGGTGAGATTTAACTGCACCGCATAGTCGTACTCTTTTTTCGTTGCCCCGGTGAGATTTGACTGCAGCGCGTCGGCGTACTCTTTTTTCGTTGCCCCGGTGAGATTTGACTGCACCGCATAGTCGTACTCTTTTTTCGTTGCCTCGGTGAGATTTGACTGCACCGCATAGTCGTACTGTTTTTTCGTTGCCCCATTGAGATTTGACTGCACCGTGTCGGCGTCGGTGCAGGCAAATCTCACCGGCGTAACGAAAAAACACCGAGCCAGATCGCGGCCGTCAAATCTCACCGGCGTAACGAAAAAACACCGGGCCAGATCGGTGCAGTCAAATCTCACCGGGGTAACGAAAAAACATGGGGCCATATCGCGGCCGTCAGAAAAAGCAAAACGGCAGCGATATGGCCCGGTGTTTTTTCGTTACGCCGGTGAGATTTGACGGCCGCGATCTGGCCCGGTGTTTTTTCGTTACGCCGGTGAGATTTGCCTGCACCGACGCCGACACGGTGCAGTCAAATCTCACCGGGGCAACGAAAAAACAGTACGACTATGCGGTGCAGTCAAATCTCACCGGGGCAAAAAAAAAACAGTACGACTATGCGGTGCAGTCAAATCTCACCGAGGCAACGAAAAAAGAGTATGACTATGCGGTGCAGTCAAATCTCACCGGGGCAACGAAAAAAGAGTACGCCGACGCGCTGCAGTCAAATCTCACCGGGGCAACGAAAAAAGAGTACGACTATGCGGTGCATTTAAATCTCACCGGGGCAACGAAAAAAAGAGTACGACTATGCTCTGCAGGCGAAAAAAGCAAAATTGCAGCGCATAGTCGTACTTTATACTACTCCCCACTCTCCCCCACCCCACCTAAGCCTTCCCCTCTCCACCACTCCCCAATACCCTCCCTCTTCCTCACCCACCTCAGCCTTCCCTTTCCCCCACGCCCCCAAGCCCTCCCCCCTTTACTGCCCTCCCAAACCCCCCCCCCCCTTCTTCCCCATCCCCCAACCTTCCTCCTCTCACCCCCCTCAACCCTCCCCCTCTCACCCACCCCCTCAACCCTCCCCCTCTCACCCACCCCCCCTACCCTCCCCCTCTCACCCACCCACCCTTCCCTCCCCCTCCCCTCCACCCCCCCCAAGCCCTTTCTCCTCCACCAGTCTCCCCATACCAGATCCTCCATGCTCCCGCTCACCCCAGACCCCACAGTTCCCCCCCAGAGGAGAAGCAGAAGAGAGTCAGTTTCAGGGTAATGTACTCGAACATAGATGGGATCACAAGCAAGACAAGTGAACTAAGGGAAAGAACACAAGAAGTGAACCCAGATGTAATCGGACTCACTGAGACAAAACTCTCTGGAATCATAACAAATGCTGTGTTTCCCCAGGAGTACACAGTAATAAGGAAAGAGAGGGAAGGTAGGGGAGGAGGCGGAGTGGCCCTACTCATGAGAAAGGAATGGAGTTTTAAGGAGATGGCTATCCCGGGCTGTGAGGAGTTCAGAGACTACATAGCAGGCACCATGACAATGGGAGGACCAAGGATAGTAGTAGCAGTAATATATAACCCTCCACCAAATGACAGAAGACCCAGTCAAGAGTATGAAAACAACAACATGGCAGTTAACACTATAATTGAGAGGGCAGCCTCTGCTGCCTGTAGAAATAGATCCCACCTGCTCATCATGGGGGACTTCAATCATGGAAGGATTGATTGGGAGAACAAGGAACCGCATGGCGGCGAGTATACGTGGAGAGCCAAACTACTGGAGGTGGTGACTAGAAACTTCTTAACCCAGCATGTCAGAGAACCCACAAGGATGAGAGGAAATGACGAACCAGCGAGACTCGACCTGGTCTTCACCCTGAACGACTCTGACATAAGAGAAAACGGTTTTGAGGCCCCAGTAGGGATGAGCGACCACAGTGTATTGGAGTTTGAGTACCTGATTGAAGAAGGGTTATTGAACTCGAAGAGAGATACTGAAACCAAAAGGTTAGCATACCGAAAGGGAAACTATGAGGAGATAAGAAAATTCCTAACAGACATAGCATGGGAAACAGAGCTCAGGGAAAAGACGGCCCAAGATATGATGGACTACATCACGCAAAAGTGCAAGGAAGCAGCAAACAAGTTTGTCCCAGCCCAAAAAGAAAACAGTGAAATGAAGATGAGAAACCATTGGTTTAATCAGAGATGTAGGCTAGCAACAAAGCAACAAAGTAAAAGGGCATGGAGAAACTATAGGAATAACAGGACACTGGAGAGCAGAGAAAGATACCAGAATGCCAGGAATGAATATGTCAGGATGAGAAGAGAGGAGGAAAGACAATACGAAAATGGACATCGTAAGGAAGACAAAGACTCAGCCTAAATTGCTGCATAGCCACATCAGGAGAAAAACAACAGTAAAGGAACAGGTTATGAAATTAAGGATAGGGCAGAAGGATTCACTACAAACGACAAGGAAGTATGTGAGGAACTGAATAAGAAATTCCAAGAGGTCTTCACCCTAGAACAAGGAGAAATCCCAGAGTTAAGAGAGGGGATAGCTAACCAGGAACCACTGGAAGAGTTTGAGATTACATGCGGGGGAGTAAAGAAGTGTTTACTAGAGTTGGATGTGACAAAGGCTAAAGGCCCAGATGGAAATCTCTCCTTGGATACTTAAGGAGGAGCAGAAGAACTGTGCCTACCACTCTCCATAGTGTATAACAAATCTCTGGCAACAGGGGAACTGCCAGAAATTTGGAAAGCAGCTAATGTAGTCCCGATATACAAGAAAGGGGATAGACAGGAGGCACTGAATTACAGGCCAGTGTCCCTAACCTGCATACCATGCAAGCTGATGGAGAAGATTGTGCGAAGAAAGCTAGAGCACCTGGAGCGAAAGAACTTTGTAACACAGCACCAACATGGATTCAGGGATATATTGAGTATACACCACCATGAGTATACACCACCACGAGTATACACCACCATGAGTTTACACCTCCATGTGTATACAC
>WNGS01158611.1:0-14054 GCA_020271785.1 Procambarus virginalis
CCAGTGTTGCCTGGCGCTGTATTATATACCAACCAGTGTTGCCTGGCGCTGTATATATACCAGCAGTGTTGCCTGGCGCTGTATCTATACCAGTCAGTGTTGCCTGGCGCTGTATCTATACCAGTCAGTGTTGCCTGGCGCTGTATCTGTACCAACCAGTGTTGCCTGGCGCTGTATCTGTACCAGTCAGTGTTGCCTGGCGCTGTATCTATACCAGTCAGTGTTGCCTGGCGCTGTATCTATACCAGCCAGTGTTGCCTGGCGCTGTATCTATACCAGTCAGTGTTGCCTGGCGCTGTATCTATACCAAACCAGTGTTGCCTGGCGCTGTATCAGTACCAGCCAGTGTTGCCTGGCGCTGTATTATATACCAGTCAGTGTTGCCTGGCGCTGTATCTATACTAGTCAGTGTTGCCTGGCGCTGTATCTATACCAGTCAGTGTTGCCTGGCGCTGTATCTATACCAGCCAGTGTTGCCTGGCGCTGTATCTATACCAGTCAGTGTTGCCTGGCGCTGTATCTATACCAGCCAGTGTTGCCTGGCGCTGTATCTGTACCAGCCAGTGTTGCCTGGCGCTGTATCTATACCAGTCAGTGTTGCCTGGCACAGTATCTGTACCAACCAGTGTTGCCTGGCGCTGTATCTATACCAGCCAGTGTTGCCTGGCGCTGTATCTGTACCAACCAGTGTTGCCTGGCGCTGTATTATACCAGCCAGTGTTGCCTGGCACTCTATCTGTACCAACCAGTGTTGCCTGGCGCTGTATATATACCAGTCAGTGTTGCCTGGCGCTGTATCTATACTAGTCAGTGTTGCCTGGCGCTGTATCTATACCAGTCAGTGTTGCCTGGCGCTGTATCTATACCAGCCAGTGTTGCCTGGCGCTGTATCTATACCAGTCAGTGTTGCCTGGCGCTGTATCTATACCAGCCAGTGTTGCCTGGCGCTGTATCTGTACCACCAGTGTTGCCTGGCGCTGTATCTATACCAGCCAGTGTTGCCTGGCGCTGTATCTATACCAGAGTGGAGACTTCAACGCTGCCTCCACAAGTGATCTTACATGATGTGTGGTCACACGGTGAAGTGTGCAGCTTGTCCCACCACACTGTTGGGCCCCTCACTCTCTAGGTCTACACACTCTGGCGGCTCCTGTCTCTTTAGGGAGGAGGGGGAGTATCCCAGCACCCCCCCCCACCCCTCCACACACTAGGGAGGACTCCCTAGCCTCAGAAGGAAGTGCAGTTGTCAGCTGCATATTGGCGTGGGCATCATTCAAGGTTCTTCCCATATTATATATATATATATATATATTATATATATTATATATATATATATATATATATATATATATATAATATCTTATTGCACTAACTCAGCCATACGGGCCATGGTAAGCCCGTAGTGGAGTTACCTGGCACAGGAGCGGGGCTTGCTGTGGCTTACAAGGTGAAACCTAGACATATAAGTATGGGTCGAGCTAACTCTACACTCCACCTTACCCCAGTATTCGTAGAGAGCAGTACGCTGCGTGTGCTTGTTCCAGCTGCCGCCTGTGGTTACTGTGTCTCCTGCGGCCCTCCTGCAGCACCAGACGGCGCCGCCACTTGTCTATGAAAGCTCTAACATTTAGTGTTGTCTAACAAGCTGTCAGTGGACACAACACCTGGTCTTAATATTTCCTTCACTCATCGTTGTCTTATTTTCTGCTTCCGGGATTAATGGGCGCTGAGTAGTTCAATATTAACTACTCTAGTGCTCCTGAACGATACATTTGGAGCCAAGACCATCGGACACTTTACGTATAACGAACTTTACAGTATATTATAAACTGAGTTTTTATTTTATTAATATATTATAAATTGAATATATTATAAATTCCTACAGTGTAATTGTCGGGGACAGGAAGCCTGATAGGTTCACCGGGGTGGCCAGGGGTGGCAACACTTGTGAGAGCCAGCGCTCCAGGTGGCCATAATCTGAACCATTATGTGGCCATGGCAACACTGACCCGCAGATTACAATGATTAATTATCATCATATTGGTATTATATCACATTGTAACAAGACTCATTTTACACGAGAGAAGTTTATATTATTGTGGCTAATTCATTTATATTACTTCTTGAGTCTTACGTCATTAAAAACATATAATTAATAAAGGTTAACCATTTAGAACAGTTGAGAAGAGTTGTGGTCTTAACAGATCTCTTTAAGAAGCCTCTCAACGACTTAAGTCCTGCACCATCTTATGTTGAAGAAGAGAAGAATGTTTAAGTACAGCTTTACTTAACATTACTTAACAACACCGGTACTTTATTCCCATTGTACCGGGGTTCATCCTCACCTTATGACTGGAGGGTGACACTGGAGGGTGACACTGGTGGGTGACACTGGAGGGTGACACTGGAGGGTGACACTGGTGGGTGACACTGGTGGGTGGGTGACACTGGTGGGTGACACTGGTGGGTGACACTGGAGGGTGACACTGGAGGGTGACACTGGTGGGTGACACTGGTGGGTGGGTGACACTGGTGGGTGACACTGGTGGGTGACACTGGAGGGTGACACTGGAGGGTGACACTGGTGGGTGACACTGGAGGGTGACACTGGGGGTGACACTGGAGGGTGACACTGGAGGGTGACACGGGAGGGTGACACTGGAGGGGTGACACTGGAGGGTGACACTGGAGGGTGACACTGGTGGGTGACACTGGAGGGTGACACTGGTGGGTGACACTGGAGGGTGACACTGGAGGGTGACACGGGAGGGTGACACTGGTGGGTGACACTGGAGGGTGACACTGGAGGGTGACACTGGTGGGTGACACTGGAGGGTGACACGGGAGGGTGACACTGGTGGGTGACACTGGAGGGTGACACTGGAGGGTGACACTGGTGGGTGACACTGGAGGGTGACACTGGAGGGTGACACTGGAGGGTGACACTGGAGGGGTGACACTGGAGGGTGACACTGGTGGGTGACACTGGAGGGTGACACTGGAGGGTGACACGGGAGGGTGACACTGGAGGGTGACACTGGACGGTGACACTGGAGGGTGACACTGGAGGGTGACACTGGTGGGTGACACTGGAGGGTGACACTGGACGGTGACACTGGAGGGTGACACCGGTGGGTGACACTGGAGGGTGACACTGGAGGGGTGACACTGGTGGGTGACACTGGAGGGGTGACACTGGAGGGTGACACTGGTGGGTGACACTGGAGGGTGACACTGGTGGGTGACACTGGAGGGTGACACTGGTGGGTGACACTGGTGGGTGACACTGGAGGGTGACACTGGAGGGTGACACTGGTGGGTGACACTGGAGGGTGACACTGGAGAGTGACACTGGAGGGTGATACTGGAGGGTGACACTGGAGGGTGACACTGGAGAGTGACATTGGAGGGTGACACTGGAGAGTGACACTGGAGGGTGACACTGGAGAGTGATACTGCAGGGTGACACTGGAGGGTGACACTGGAGGGTGACACTGGAGGGCGACACTGGAGGGTGACATTGGAGAATGACACTGGAGGGTGATACTGGAGGGTGATACTGGAGGGTGACACTGGAGGGTGACACTGGAAGGTGACACTGGAGAGTGACACTGGAGAGTGACACTTTAGAGTGACACTGGAGGGTGACACTGGAGGGTGACACTGGAGAGTGATACTGGAGAGTGATACTGCAGGGTGACACTGGAGGGTGACACTGGATGGTGACACTGGAGGGTGACACTGGAGGGTGACACTGGAGGGCGATACTGGAGGGTGACATTGGAGAATGACACTGGAGGGTGATACTGGAGGGTGACACTGGAGGGTGACACTGGAGAGTGACACTGGAGGGTGGACACTGGAGGGTGACACTGGAGAGTGATACTGGAGAGTGATACTGCAGGGTGACACTGGAGGGTGACACTGGAGGGTGACACTGGAGGGTGACACTGGAGGGTGACACTGGAGGGTGACACTGGAGGGTGACACTGGAGGGTGACAGGCAGTTAATGACAACAATGGAGTTCTTAGACATGAATGACATTGACGAGACCTTTAAGTGTGTCATTCAGGTCCACGAATTACGTCACCCCCTGACACATTGGTGCCTCCCTGTGTCACCTGTGTGTCCCCCTGACACATTGGTGCCTCCCTGTGTAAGTGCTCTCTGACACATTGGTGCCTCCCTGTGTTACCTTGTGTCTCCCTGACACATTGGTGCCTCCCTGTGTTACCTGTGTGTCTCCCTGACACATTGGTGCCTCCCTGTGTTACCCTGTGTGTCTCCCTGACACATTGGTGCCTCCCTGTGTCACCTGTGTGTCCCCCTGACACATTGGTGCCTCCCTGTGTTCCATGTTCCTTGACTGGTGTCCCTCTGTTCCCTGACACATTGGTGCCTCCTTGTTTGTTATCCCTGACACTGTGCTCGTTCAATTGCCCGAGGTCCCTTGACCTGTTTGACACTTGGTGCCTCCCTGTGTCACCTGTGTGTCCCCTCACATTCCGTGTACTCCCTACATTGGTGCCTCCCTGTGTGTCTCCCGGACACATTGGTGCCTCCCTGTGTTCCGATTGGCTCCCGTGTTCGACACTGCCTTGCCCATTGGTGCCTCCCTGTGTGTCCGACCATTGGTGCTCCGTGTTACTGTGGTCCCCCTGACACATTGGTGCCTCCCTGTGTCACCTGTGTGTCCCCCTGACACATTGGTGCCTCCCTGTGTCACCTGTGTGTCTCCCGACACATTGGTGCCTCCTCTGTGTCACCTGTGTGTCTCCCGGACACATTGGTGCCTCCCTGTGTCCCTGTGTCTGCACATTGTGCCTGGGTGGACACATTGGTGCCTCCCTGTGTGTCTCCCGGACACTTGTGCCCCTGTGGGTGGAGGCACTCACAGCATGCACTGAGCAGTATTACAGTGCTCAGCAAGACAACACTTGCACAACTTGCAACACTGAGCGGGGCCATAAACTGGGCCACATGCATCACAAACAGCATTCCAAGAGGTTAAGTTTGGGCCCTGAGCTGACCAGCCAGTGTTGCCGGTACCGTGCAGGGTACCATGCTGGGTACCGTGCTGGGTACCGTGCAGGGTACCATGCTGGGTACCGTGCAGGGTACCATGCTGGGTACCGTGCAGGGTACCATGCTGGGTACCGTGCAGGGTACCGTACTGGGTACCGTGCAGGGTACCATGCTGGGTACCGTGCAGGGTACCGGTGCAGGTACCGTACTGGGTACCGTGCAGGGTACCGTGCTGTGTACCGTGCAGGGTACCGTACTGGGTACCGTGCAGGGTACCGTACTGGGTACCGTGCAGGGTACCGTGCTGGGTACCATGCAGGGTACCGTACTGGGTACCGTGCAGGGTACCGTACTGGTACCGTGCTGTGTACCGTGCAGGGTACCGTACTGGGTACCGTGCAGGGTACCATGCTGGGTACCGTGCTGGGTACCGTGCAGGGTACCGTGCTGGGTACCATGCAGGGTACCGTGCTGGGTACCATGCAGGGTACCGTGCTGGGTACCATGCAGGGTACCGTGCTGGGTACCATGCAGGGTACCGTACTGGGTACCGTGCAGGGTACCGTGCAGGGTACCGTGCAGGGTACAGGGGAAGCAGCGTCTGGCGTACCACACAAGGAGACGTCACCAAGCCAGGCACAACAAGAGGTCAGTGTGACAGACACAAGGTGGGTGGTGTCCCGGGCCACACTGACGCCGGTGATCCCCCGTTGATATCGCTGATGATAACGACCTCATCACCATCATGGATGTATCATCACCAAGACCAGCGGGGGTGGTGAGGGGGTGACTATTCTCATGGACCACCAAGACGTGAGGGTGTCCTCATCCCTCACAGCACGTCCAGCACCTCATCCCTCACAACACGTCCTGCACCTCATGCCTCACAACACGTCCTGCACCTCACCCCTCACAACACGTCCTGCACCTCATCCCTCACAGCACGTCCTGCACCTCATGCCTCACAGCACGTCCTGCACCTCATGCCTCACAACACGTCCTGCACCTCATCCCACAGCACGTCCTGCACCTCATGCCTCACAACACGTCCTGCACCTCATGCCTCACAGCACGTCCTGCACCTCATGCCTCACAGCACGTCCTGCACCTCATGCCTCACAACACGTCCTGCACCTCACCCCTCACAACACGTCCTGCACCTCATCCCTCACAGCACGTCCTGCACCTCATGCCTCACAACACGTCCTGCACCTCATGCCTCACAACACGTCCTGCACCTCACCCCTCACAACACGTCCTGCACCTCATGCCTCACAACACGTCCTGCACCTCATGCCTCACAACACGTCCTGCACCTCACCCCTCACAACACGTCCTGCACCTCACCCCTCACAGCACGTCCTGCACCTCATCCCTCACAACACGTCCTGCACCTCATCCCTCACAGCACGTCCTGCACCTCATCCCTCACAACACGTCCTGCACCTCATCCTCACAGCACGTCCTGCACCTCATGCCTCACAACACGTCCTGCACCTCATCCCTCACAGCACGTCCTGCACCTCATGCCTCACAACACGTCCTGCACCTCATCCCTCACAGCACGTCCTGCACCTCATCCCTCACAGCACGCCCTGCACCTCATCCCTCACAGCACGTCCTGCACCTCATCCTCACAGCACGTCCTGCACCTCATCCCTCACAGCACGTCCTGCACCTCATCCCTCACAGCACGTCCTGCACCTCATCCCTCACAGCACGTCCTGCACCATCCCTCACAGCACGTCCTGCACCTCATCCCTCACAGCACGTCCTGCACCTCATCCCTCACAGCACGTCCTGCACCTCATCCCTCACAGCACGTCCTGCACCTCATCCCTCACAGCACGTCCTGCACCTCATCCCTCACAGCACGTCCTGCACCTCATCCCTCACAGCACGTCCTGCACCTCATCCCTCACAGCACGTCCTGCACCTCATCCCTCACAGCACGTCCTGCACCTCATCCCTCACAGCACGTCCTGCACCTCATCCCTCACAGCACGTCCTGCACCTCATCCCTCACAGCACGTCCTGCACCTCATCCCTCACAGCACGTCCTGCACCTCATCCCTCACAGCACGTCCTGCACTTCATCCCTCACAGCACGTCCTGCACCTCATGCCTCACAGCACGTTCTGCACCTCATCCCTCACAGCACGTCCTGCACCTCATCCCTCACAGCACGTCCTGCCTCACAGCACGTCCTGCACCTCATGCCTCACAGCACGTCCTGCACCTCATGCCTCACAGCACGTCCTGCACCTCATCCCTCACAGCACGTCCTGCACCTCACCCCTCACAGCACGTCCTGCACCTCATCCCTCACAGCACGTCTGCACCTCATCCCTCACAGCACGTCCTGCACCTCATCCCTCACAGCACGCCCTGCACCCCCCGTGAGGTAAGCCAGGCCTACCCAACCTCCGGCCTAACCTCTGAGGGCCAACTTGGTGAGCGCCAGGCGCACTCTCCCTCACCGTAACCAACTATCAACACTTCCAGCAGGTGTGTTTATGAGTGGAGACTTCAACGCTGCCTCCACAAGTGATCTTAATGATGTGTGGTCACACGGTGAAGTGTGCAGCTTGTCCCACCACACTGTTGGGCCCCTCACTCTCTAGGTCTACACACTCTGGCGGCTCCTGTCTCTTTAGGGAGGAGGGGGAGTATCCCAGCACCCCCCCCCACCCTCCACACACTAGGGAGGACTCCCTAGCCTCAGAAGGAAGTGCAGTTGTCAGCTGCATATTGGCGTGGGCATCATTCAAGGTTCTTCCCATATTATATATATATATATATATATATATATATATATATATATATATATATATATATATATATATAATATCTTATTGCACTAACTCAGCCATACGGGCCATGGTAAGCCCGTAGTGGAGTTACCTGGCACAGGAGCGGGGCTGCTGTGGCTTACAAGGTGAAACCTAGACATATAAGTATGGGTCGAGCTAACTCTACACTCCACCTTACCCCAGTATTCGTAGAGAGCAGTACGCTGCGTGTGCTTGTTCCAGCTGCCGCCTGTGGTTACTGTGTCTCCTGCGGCCTCCTGCAGCACCAGACGGCGCCGCCACTTGTCTATGAAAGCTCTAACATTTAGTGTTGTCTAACAAGCTGTCAGTGGACACAACACCTGGTCTTAATATTTCCTTCACTCATCGTTGTCTTATTTTCTGCTTCCGGGATTAATGGGCGCTGAGTAGTTCAATATTAACTACTCTAGTGCTCCTGAACGATACATTTGGAGCCAAGACCATCGGACACTTTACGTATAACGAACTTTACAGTATATTATAAACTGAGTTTTTATTTTATTAATATATTATAAATTGAATATATTATAAATTCCTACAGTGTAATTGTCGGGGACAGGAAGCCTGATAGGTTCACCGGGGTGGCCAGGGGTGGCAACACTTGTGAGAGCCAGCGCTCCAGGTGGCCATAATCTGAACCATTATGTGGCCATGGCAACACTGACCCGCAGATTACAATGATTAATTATCATCATATTTGTATTATATCACATTGTAACAAGACTCATTTTACACGAGAGAAGTTTATTATTGTGGCTAATTCATTTATATTACTTCTTGAGTCTTACGTCATTAAAAACATATAATTAATAAAGGTTAACCATTTAGAACAGTTGAGAAGAGTTGTGGTCTTAACAGATCTCTTTAAGAAGCCTCTCAACGACTTAAGTCCTGCACCATCTTATGTTGAAGAAGAGAAGAATGTTTAAGTACAGCTTTACTTAACATTACTTAACAACACCGGTACTTTATTCCCATTGTACCGGGGTTCATCCTCACCTTATGACTGGAGGGTGACACTGGAGGGTGACACTGGTGGGTGACACTGGAGGGTGACACTGGAGGGTGACACTGGTGGGTGACACTGGTGGGTGACACTGGTGGGTGACACTGGTGGGTGACACTGGAGGGTGACACTGGAGGGTGACACTGGTGGGTGACACTGGTGGGTGACACTGGTGGGTGACACTGGTGGGTGACACTGGAGGGTGACACTGGAGGGTGACACTGGTGGGTGACACTGGAGGGTGACACTGGTGGGTGACACTGGAGGGTGACACTGGAGGGTGACACGGGAGGGTGACACTGGAGGGGTGACACTGGAGGGTGACACTGGAGGGTGACACTGGTGGGTGACACTGGAGGGTGACACTGGTGGGTGACACTGGAGGGTGACACTGGAGGGTGACACGGGAGGGTGACACTGGTGGGTGACACTGGAGGGTGACACTGGAGGGTGACACTGGTGGGTGACACTGGAGGGTGACACGGGAGGGTGACACTGGTGGGTGACACTGGAGGGTGACACTGGAGGGTGACACTGGTGGGTGACACTGGAGGGTGACACTGGAGGGTGACACTGGAGGGTGACACTGGAGGGGTGACACTGGAGGGTGACACTGGTGGGTGACACTGGAGGGTGACACTGGAGGGTGACACGGGAGGGTGACACTGGAGGGTGACACTGGAGGGTGACACTGGTGGGTGACACTGGAGGGTGACACTGGAGGGTGACACTGGTGGGTGACACTGGAGGGTGACACTGGAGGGTGACACTGGTGGGTGACACTGGAGGGTGACACTGGAGGGGTGACACTGGTGGGTGACACTGGAGGGGTGACACTGGAGGGTGACACTGGTGGGTGACACTGGAGGGTGACACTGGTGGGTGACACTGGAGGGTGACACTGGTGGGTGACACTGGTGGGTGACACTGGAGGGTGACACTGGAGGGTGACACTGGTGGGTGACACTGGAGGGTGACACTGGAGAGTGACACTGGAGGGTGATACTGGAGGGTGACACTGGAGGGTGACACTGGAGAGTGACATTGGAGGGTGACACTGGAGAGTGACACTGGAGGGTGACACTGGAGAGTGATACTGCAGGGTGACACTGGAGGGTGACACTGGAGGGTGACACTGGAGGGCGACACTGGAGGGTGACATTGGAGAATGACACTGGAGGGTGATACTGGAGGGTGATACTGGAGGGTGACACTGGAGGGTGACACTGGAAGGTGACACTGGAGAGTGACACTGGAGAGTGACACTTTAGAGTGACACTGGAGGGTGACACTGGAGGGTGACACTGGAGAGTGATACTGGAGAGTGATACTGCAGGGTGACACTGGAGGGTGACACTGGATGGTGACACTGGAGGGTGACACTGGAGGGTGACACTGGAGGGCGATACTGGAGGGTGACATTGGAGAATGACACTGGAGGGTGATACTGGAGGGTGACACTGGAGGGTGACACTGGAGAGTGACACTGGAGGGTGACACTGGAGGGTGACACTGGAGAGTGATACTGGAGAGTGATACTGCAGGGTGACACTGGAGGGTGACACTGGAGGGTGACACTGGAGGGTGACACTGGAGGGTGACACTGGAGGGTGACACTGGAGGGTGACACTGGAGGGTGACAGGCAGTTAATGACAACAATGGAGTTCTTAGACATGAATGACATTGACGAGACCTTTAAGTGTGTCATTCAGGTCCACGAATTACGTCACCCCCTGACACATTGGTGCCTCCCTGTGTCACCTGTGTGTCCCCCTGACACATTGGTGCCTCCCTGTGTGTCTCTCTGACACATTGGTGCCTCCCTGTGTTACCTGTGTGTCTCCCTGACACATTGGTGCCTCCTTGTGTTACCTGTGTGTCTCCCTGACACATTGGTGCCTCCCTGTGTTACCTGTGTGTCTCCCTGACACATTGGTGCCTCCCTGTGTCACCTGTGTGTCCCCCTGACACATTGGTGCCTCCCTGTGTCACCTGTGTGTCCCCCTGACACATTGGTGCCTCCTTGTGTCACCTGTGTGTCTCCCGGACACATTGGTGCCTCCCTGTGTCACCTGTGTGTCTCCCGGACACATTGGTGCCTCCCTGTGTGTCTCCCGGACACATTGGTGCCTCCCTGTGTGTCTCCCGGACACATTGGTGCCTCCCTGTGTTACCTGTGTGTCTCCCTGACACATTGGTGCCTCCCTGTGTCACCTGTGTGTCCCCTGACACATTGGTGCCTCCTTGTGTCACCTGTGTGTCTCCCGGACACATTGGTGCCTCCTTGTGTCACCTGTGTGTCTCCCGGACACATTGGTGCCTCCCTGTGTGTCTCCCGGACACATTGGTGCCTCCCTGTGTGTCTCCCGGGTGGAGGCACTCACAGCATGCACTGAGCAGTATTACAGTGCTCAGCAAGACAACACTTGCACAAGCTTGCAACACTGAGCGGGGCCAGAAACTGGGCCACATGCATCACAAACAGCATTCCAAGAGGTTAAGTTTGGGCCCTGAGCTGACCAGCCAGTGTTGCCTGGCGCTGTATACCAGCCAGTGTTGCCTGGCGCTGTATTATACCAGCCAGTGTTGCCTGGCGCTGTATTATATACCAGCCAGTGTTGCCTGGCGCTGTATTATATACCAGCCAGTGTTGCCTGGCGCTGTATCTGTACCAGTCAGTATTGCCTGGCGCTGTATACCAGCCAGTGTTGCCTGGCGCTGTATCTGTATCAGTCAGTGTTGCCTGGCGCTGTATACCAGCCAGTGTTGCCTGGCGCTGTATACCAGCCAGTGTTGCCTGGCGCTGTATCTATACCAGCCAGTGTTGCCTGGCGCTGTATCTATACCAGCCAGTGTTGCCTGGCGCTGTATCTATACCAGCCAGCGTTGCCTGGCGCTGTATTATATACCAGCCAGTGTTGCCTGGCGCTGTATCTGTACCAGCCAGTGTTGCCTGGCGTTGTATAGCAGCCAGTGTTGCCTGGCGCTGTATACCAGCCAGTGTTGCCTGGCGTTGTATTATATACCAGCCAGTGTTGCCTGGCGCTGTATTATATACCAGCCAGTGTTGCCTGGCGCTGTATCTGTACCAGCCAGTGTTGCCTGGCGCTGTATTATATACCAGCCAGTGTTGCCTGGCGCTGTATCTATACCAGTCAGTGTTGCCTGGCGCTGTATCTATACCAGTCAGTGTTGCCTGGCGCTGTATCTATACCAGTCAGTGTTGCCTGGCGCTGTATCTATACCAGTCAGTGTTGCCTGGCGCTGTATTATATACCAGCCAGTGTTGCCTGGCGCTGTATTATATACCAGCCAGTGTTGCCTGGCGCTGTACTATATACCAGCCAGTGTTGCCTGGCGCTGTATCTGTACCAGTCAGTGTTGCCTGGCGCTGTATCTATACCCGCCAGTGTTGCCTGGCGCTGTATCTATACCAGTCAGTGTTGCCTGGCGCTGTATCTATACCAGCCAGTGTTGTCTGGCGCTGTATCTATACAAGTCAGTGTTGCCTGGCGCTGTATCTATACCAGTCAGTGTTGCCTGGCGCTGTATCTATACCAGCCAGTGTTGTCTGGCGCTGTATCTATACCAGTCAGTGTTGCCTGGCGCTGTATCTATACCAGTCAGTGTTGCCTGGCGCTGTATCTATACCAGTCAGTGTTGCCTGGCGCTGTATCTATACCAGTCAGTGTTGCCTGGCGCTGTATCTATACCAGCCAGTGTTGCCTGGCGCTGTATCTATACCAGATAGTGTTGCCTGGCGCTGTATCTATACCAGCCAGTGTTGCCTGGCGCTGTATCTATACCAGCCAGTGTTGCCTGGCGCTGTATCTATACCAGTCAGTGTTGCCTGGCGCTGTATCTATACCAGCCAGTGTTGCCTGGCGCTGTATCTATACCAGCCAGTGTTGCCTGGCGCTGTATCTATACCAGCCAGTGTTGCCTGGCGCTGTATCTATACCAGCCAGTGTTGCCTGGCGCTGTATCTGTACCAGTCAGTGTTGCCTGGCGCTGTATCTATACCAGCCAGTGTTGCCTGGCGCTGTATTATATACCAGCCAGTGTTGCCTGGCGCTGTATCTATACCAGTCAGTGTTGCCTGGCGCTGTATCTATACCAGCCAGTGTTGCCTGGCGCTGTATCTATACCAGCCAGTGTTGCCTGGAGCTGTATCTATACCAGTCAGTGTTGCCTGACACTGTATCTATACCAGCCAGTGTTGCCTGGCGCTGTATCTGTACCAGTCAGTGTTGCCTGGCGCTGTATCTATACCACCAGTGTTGCCTGGCGCTGTATCTATACCAGCCAGTGTTGCCTGGCGCTGTATCTATACCAGTCAGTGTTGCCTGACGCTGTATCTGTACCAGCCAGTGTTGCCTGGCGCTGTATTATATACCAGCCAGTGTTGCCTGGCGCTGTATTATATACCAGCCAGTGTTGCCTGGCGCTGTATTATATACCAGCCAGTGTTGCCTGGCGCTGTATCTGTACCAGTCAGTGTTGCCTGGCGCTGTATCTGTACCAGTCAGTGTTGCCTGGCGCTGTATTATATACCAGCCAGTGTTGCCTGGCGCTGTATCTGTACCAGCCAGTGTTGCCTGGCGCTGTATCTGTACCAGCCAGTGTTGCCTGGCGCTGTATCTGTACCAGCCAGTGTTGCCTGGCGCTGTATCTGTACCAGCCAGTGTTGCCTGGCGCTGTATCTGTACCAGTCAGTGTTGCCTGGCGCTGTATCTGTACCAGCCAGTGTTGCCTGGCGCTGTATTATATACCAGCCAGTGTTGCCTGGCGCTGTATCTGTACCAGCCAGTGTTGCCTGGCGCTGTATCTATACCAGTCAGTGTTGCCTGGCGCTGTATCTATACCAGTCAGTGTTGCCTGGCGCTGTATCTATACCAGCCAGTGTTGCCTGGCGCTGTATCTATACCAGTCAGTGTTGCCTGGCGCTGTATCTGTACCAGCCAGTGTTGCCTGGCGCTGTATCTATACCAGTCAGTGTTGCCTGGCGCTGTATCTGTACCAGCCAGTGTTGCCTGGCGCTGTATCTATAGCAGTCAGTGTTGCCTGGCGCTGTATCTGTACCAGCCAGTGTTGCCTGGCGCTGTATCTGTACCAGTCAGTGTTGCCTGGCGCTGTATCTATACCAGTCAGTGTTGCCTGGCGCTGTATTATATACCAGCCAGTGTT